>JAPPVO010007867.1:0-47661 GCA_030407325.1 Camellia japonica
TGCGCAAAACAGCGCTAGTGTAAACTGCACAAACAGTGCGCTGCGCAAAATGGCGCGTGTGTAAACTGCACAAAAGAGTGCGATGCGCAAAACAGCGCGAGTGTAAACTGCACAAAACAGTGCGCTGCGCAAACAGCGCGAGTGATAAACTGTAGGAAACAGTGCGATGTGCAAAAAGCGCGAGTGTAACTTGCACAAACGGTGCTGTGCAGAACAGCGCGAGTGTAAACTGCACAAAACAGTGCGATGCGAAAATGGCGCTGTGTAAACTGCACAAAACAGTGCGATCGCAATGGCCAGTGATAAACTGCACAAAACAGTGCTATGCGCAAAACACGCGAGTGTAAACAGCACAAAACAGTGCGTTGCGCAAAATGGCGCGTGTGTAAACTGCCCAAAACAGTGCGATGCGCAAAATAGCGCGAGTGTAAACTGCACAAAACAGTGCGATGCAAAATGCCGAGTGATAAACTGCACAAAACAGTGCGATGCGCAAAATAGCGTGAGTGTGAACTGCACAAAACAGTGCGATGTGAACTGCACAAAACAGCCGCGAGTGTGAACTGCACAAAATATCGCGAGTGATAAACTGCCCAAATAGTGCGATGCGCAAAACAGCGTAGTGTAAACTGCACAAAAAGTGCGAGCGCAAATGCGCGAGTGATAAACTGCACAAAACAGTGCGATACGCAAACAACGCGAGTGTAAACTGCACAAAACAGTGCGCTGCGCAAAAGTGGCGCGTGTGTAAACTGCACAAAACAGTGCGATGCGCAAAATAGCGCGAGCGTAAACTGCACAACGCTTTCATAGCGTCTCAGTCATGAAATGGTTTGATCACCTTTGCCTCCTCTGCATCCGATAGTCCGGTTGTGACAACCAGAACACGAATTCAACTTCCTCTGGAAGCCAACCACCGGCGCTTTCGCAGTGACTGTGTCCTACATTTGTTTTTTTGACCGTCTTCGTCTTCTCCGTCCGAGAGTACGCTTGCAATGATCATCACCGATGAGGATTGGTTTACAACATGCTGCGTCATCATCCAAACAAGGGGCAACTTTCCTGCCATGCGTTGCCATAATTGCCCTGAGTTCCGTCAAACCAGGGGCAACTTTCCGTTGCCATGTCCCCCCTGTAAGCCCAGGGCAATTTTCCGTTGCCTCTGATCCGAGTTGCGCATTCTCGAGGGTAGGTTTCGTGCTCGTTTAGCATTGCCGTTTGCAAAATAGTTTTTTTGAAATTTTACTAGGTTGACTATTTTCTCGAAAATTATTTCATTTTCCAAAACGGACCTTTTTCTTGACCCAAAAAGGAAAATTTTCAGCGCTCACAGCCTAACTTGCATGATTTTCAAATAAAAAATTGAACGAGATGCTAATCCGACTCTCATTTTGGTCAAAACTATTTATGTAAAAGAAAACCAAAAATGGTCAAAGTGATGAACTAGGGGCACAGTTGAGTCAGGTGTTCTGTCTTTCCTCTGTCGTCAACATACTTGCCAGAGAGGCACCATATTCGCCAGATAAAGATACAACATTTCCTGTCTGGAACACCGACTGGACGTCATCAGAAAAATAGCCGCGAGCTAGTAGTGTTGGGCGTGAACCCGCAACTTCCTATTCACCCATCGATCGCCCTGGGAGGGATGAAAAATGAGAGAATAAGAATAGAGAGGTGTAAGACAAGAGAAAAGTGAGGAATAGGGTTTTTGAGAGAAAAACCGAGCTTGAGGGCCGAGTGATGTGAGAATCGCAAATCAGAAATGGTGGGAACCATCCCCGAGGAACTGGCTCCTCGAGATCTGAGGTCTCGTTTTTGTAAACACGTCCGTGTGTCGTGTCTTTCTCTTTTACCTTAACTTTCGTTTTGAGTCTTTTCCGAGCGTGTCTCGTTGTGTTTAGGTCGCGCACCTTTTGTTTGGATCTTTCTTGCTGTTCATTATAGGCTCGATGCCCAGGTTTGAAAAAAACCCTTATTTAATTTCAAAAATCGTTTATGTTCAGGGTGCTGTACCATTCTCTACATTTACACAAAGCAAAAGAAGAAAAGGGAAAATTTGGGACATCTGAGTGTGTTTCAACTTCAACCGTTTCAACCTTTTTAGCCCGTCTTGTTAGATTGGGCTGCTTGTTCAAGGTTTGCCATGTGCAGGACGAACCGAGTGCTGTAATATGGGTTGTATGCAGACTAATCCCCAACAGAGTATAAGCTGTGTGTTCAGGTTAAACTGTGGTTTGCTTGATTATTTTGCTATTGGCTGGTTGGTTTTTTATTACAGTGCAAGTGCTCAATTTTCAGACAACAGATCAATTCACTTACATTGAGATGTAGCATGATGTGATGCGATACAATACATGAGATATGTAAATGTAACACTTTTTAAACAAAAAGTTTGTTTCATTTCATCATCTTTTCAAGTACATAGTTTTGGAAACAAAAATCTGCCTGCGGCAGTACAAAGTACTCCTAGCTACCAAAAAGGAAAAAGTACAGAAAAGAAGAAAACAGCAAAAGTCTGTATCAATGTCAAAAGGTCTCAGGCCTGGGAGCTCATCCTAGTCATCTTCCGGGACGAAGGTCCAGGAGCATCATCAGGAGCATCATCATCTGAGCCTGAGTCCGAGCCGTCTCCGGTCCCTCCTCCAATGACTCTGCCTCCGCCTCTGACTCCGCCTCCGCCTCCAACTCGTCGTCGTCTGGAACTGGCACCCGGGAGCTCTGCCCAGCATGAGTGCGCCCCGTCCTAGTGCGGGGAAATACTCTGCCCTCCTCATCTCTCCCTCGAGCAGGAACGGAAGTCCAGCCGGAGCACCGCCTACAGCGGGAATCTGGAAGGGAGGATGAAAAGTACAGAAGAGGCAAATGCATCAGTATGCGCAGAACAGAATATCAGTGCAGAATGCAGTGTATGAGTACAGTGTGTATGCCGTGAGCAGTGGATCAGTGCAAAATGCAGTGTATGAGTACAGTGTATCAGATGCCAGTAAGGGCCGTATGTCAAGTATTGTATTATGTATCAGATTATGTCAAGCAGTTTATGTATGGTTTGAGACGGTGGTTAGAAGAACATACCGGAATACTGTAGGGCCAGAAGGTCGAAAGTCCGCTGCACATCCCCATCATGGAGCATTCAACTCTAATGACTGTCGGGTGTACTCGGAGGAAGCCTGTAGAAATATCAGATGCATCAATATCCCGCGGAATATCAAATAAACTGAAAATGAAATGACAATGCAAGGTGCAAGAATGCAGTAATACATACCGGAGGCAGTCATGGAAACCGACCAACTCGTGATCAGCCGGACGAGGAGCAAAAGGGATCTGATAAGTCGCCCTCCCTGTCCTCTGTACGTCATCATCGTGGGCAGTGCTGGCCAACTAGCCCCCCGCCCTCTCCGAGCTCCGCTCCCGCCACGGACCCGAGCCTCCTCGATGTCCCTACCCCTGCGCCTGCCCTGGCAGTCGGCACCGCAGGTCTCTCTCTCTCAGCTCGGCGGCCACCGCTCAGAGGCCGCATAAGGAAGGTCCGGATGAACTCCGTGTAGTCACCTATGCTCCTATGGCGTATCGCATCCCAACCGACTGTGTACTCGGTCATCTGCTCGAGAGTGTACCTCTCGGTCTCCCTCATGCCCTCAGGGGGAGAAGCTGGGACTATCTGCTCTGGTAGACCCAGGGTCTGGCGCAAGAAGCGCTCGCCTAGGTACCAGGCCCGACAGACTGGTCCCTCCAAAAGGATCCTGAACCGGGCAGTCTCAACCGCGCCCGCGAATCGCTCCCAAATCTCAGCCGGCAGTGGGGCCCAAGGCCGCCAAGTGATCTGAAAAAATGAAATGCAATTTGTTATCTACTATCATTGACAATACAGTGAAAAGCGAAGCTTAAACAAACCCTAAAGACTGAATGTACCTCGGTGGCGGTGATGGTGTCAAAGTAGCGACGGAAGAAGATGAACGTCTCCCGTGGTCTCTGCACACACCTCACGTCGAAGCGTCGCGAGAACGGGACGACGAGAGGGGTCTCTACGTCAGGAACTGGGGCCAGCCTAGGAAAGTAGGCGTAGACCCACAACTGCAGAATGAATACCAATACGCCTATCAGATAAAGCAGAAAGCAGAATAAAAGTAGAAAATAACAACAGTGAGTTATGTAGTGTACAGTGTGAACAGTGTACAGTCAGTGTAAAGAAGAGTATGTGTGTGCCGTGTGTCAGTATACAGCCAGTGTAAAGCAGACTACAGTGTGTGCAGTGTACAGAATACGGTCCAGAGTACAGAAAGTGGAAAAGTAAAAATGTAAAGCAGAAAAAGGAAACGCACCTCCCAAGCACGCCAGTAGCCCCCAAGCAACTGTCCGCTGCCACGGGAAGCTGAACTCATATACCCATAGAGTGTGGCCAGAGCAGCGCCACCCCAGTCGTAGTCAAAGATCCAGGTGACGTCCACTAAAGCGCTGAGCAAGCACAAGGGCACGGTATTCACCCGGTCGGCGAAAATAGTCGTCCCCAGCAGGAACATCAGAAAGCCGCGTGCGTACTACTCCACAGCCTCCTGGGTCATCGGAGCCTCCTCCACCAACGCGGGCTGGACCCTAACTGCACCTCAAACCAGGAATAGCGGACGAAGCCTGGACGGGCGAGAGCGGCACCTCGCCGAGTAGGTAAAATCTGGGCAGCAGTCCACTCGTCCATATCAGTATCGAAGGGATCGGATCACCCCCTACCCCGATGCCTGTGAGCATCGAGAAGTCGACGGAGTCATCGTCATCTCCCCGGCAGCAGAAAGGTGGAACGAGTCGGTGGTGTCCCACCATCTCTCCACTAGAGCAGCAAGGAGAGGTCTGCATGCGGTAAGACGGGGAAGTCCCCTGCAGAATGCGCCAAAGCCGGCCTGGTCCACAATGTGACGAACGGCGTCCGGCAGCTCCATATACCAGTCTCGAGCGGCAACGTTCCCATACCCGGACGGTATGGGAATCTCCCTGTTCAAAAAACAAACCATGGCGAAGCAATGATAAATATACCAGTTTTGTAAGGCATGTAGAATTGAGGAAAATACAGCATGTGTGCATATTTTCAGATTCAAACAGATACCGGGTGCCGGTGTGCTTACAATGAGCTACAACGTGTGATGCGTCAGCGTGTTCGGGTGGTTCGGTGCAAATATAGCATGTGTGCATATTTTCAGATTCAAACAGATGTCGGGTATCGGTGTGCTCGTAGTGAACTACGGCGACTGATGTGTCAGTGTGTTTGAGTGGTTCAGGGCAAGTGCAGTGTGTGTGCACGTGTTCAATCTCAAATAGATTATCAGTTGCAAGTATGATTACAGTCAACTACGGTATACAGTGCATCAGTGTATTCGGGCTAAGCAGTTAAAGAAATGATTAACTATGGCAGTTGAATGTTCTACATTGCGAAAAGCAACAAAGAGGGGAGATGTTACCTCGGAAGCGCCAAAGGATACATGAGATGCCGGCTCGCGCAGAAGCAGGTCCTGTGGCACGCTCTGGTCGAAGCTCCTGAACTGACGAAGTCCATCAGGGGGAAAGACATGAATCGTCGGCCGATAGGTCGCCGGGTCGAAGAGACGGATGCTCAAAGGTAGGAGCTCAGCCCCGGGATCCATCTCGTGATCCGGGCGAGTCCCACCCTGTGGAATGTCGTCGGCCATGTCAAATGTGACGAGGGAAATGGTCGGAAAATGAAAATAAGGCTAGAATGCGAAAAGTCAATGAAAAGTCAACCCCCGGGAGGGCGAAAAATGACCGGAAGGGCCGGGAAGTGGAAGGTGCACGGAAATCAAGAAAAACTCAGGGGAAACAAACCACGAGTGGTGGAAACCAAGAAAAGTACACCGAAAATGAGATTTGTTCGGTTCAAAACTTGCGAAACGAGGAGGATTTCGCGAATCGAATGACGAAAAAGTGTCTATAACGCGAGAAAAACACGGATTGAAGGTGGGAAAATGCTCTAGAGAGAAGGAGGAGAAGATTTCGGCCTAAGAGAAATGAAAGAAATAGGGTTTAAAACCCTATTTTAAAAGACCCGGGGTGAAAAGACCAAACTGTCCCGACTCAGCAACTTTTGGCCGGTCGGCTACATTTTTGGCCAGTCGACCAAATATTTGGCCGGTGGAATGTATTGACGGCAGACGGACAGCCGGTGGCTTCCTCTTCCGGCCGGTGAGCCTCCCACAACCTTGTTTTGGTCAGATGTGTAGTTTGGGGCCTTCATTGCTCAAGATAGTGCAAGAACAGTGCATTTTCGAAGCTCAACCAGCCTCCGTTTTGACCCCGGACCATGTCTTCTGTGCGTGACACTCGAGTTCATACGAGGTGTATCCTTTTGTCTTTTACAAGATTCAAAAGTTGCCCCGTGTGCGTTGCATGCATTCATCGCACTGTTTGATGCATTGCATCGCGCCGTTTTGCGCATCTCGATTGCATTGTCATGCATTCCTTGAGTCGCGTGTTGTCACGCATTTCAAAAATACATTGTCATGCATATATCTTGCATCACGGTCTAGGAGACCTTAAATCCTTGGAAGGTGTAAGACCTTCGGTGCATTGGTTTGCACAGTTCGTTTGCATTGTCATGCATCTCCAACGACGCGCGTGGTCGCATATGCGAAATCATGCATTTTCATGCATTTCAAGCGCGCGTTGTCACGCACTTGCATCACCATGCGCTTTCATGCATTTCAAGCCGCGCGTTGACGCGCACTTCAACATCATGCATCATTTACATTTCAAAACAAAAACAAAAAACAAACATGCATTGTCATGCATGCATTTTGCATCCTGGTCTAGGAGACCTTAAATCCTCTAAAGGTGCAATTCCTTCAGTGTTTGTCGTGCCCGAATGACTTCCGGTGGTCTGGTAAAGCCACCGCCTGTGTTTGCGGTGAGTTCCTAGGAGACCAACTGGGACGTGGAAACTAGAGTTCGAATGGCTTATGCCTAGAACGCAAAGGTTCAGGATTTCCGAGACTAAAGTCTGGTTTAAATACCCAGGGGTGTATCCTCGGCTTGAAATCTGTATGGAAGCCCCATAGGTTGAGGCAGCATGTCTGCGCCTCAGTTCTGGATACTGAACCAACCTAGTATATCGCCCTGTTGGGAGAATAGGGAAAGCTGCAATCATAGCCGTTGCATCATACTGCATTTGTCATGCATCCATTGTAAATAGTGCATTGTCATGCATACATGGTAAATATTGCATTGTCATGCATCGTAGAAAATAAACATGCATTGTCATGCATTTCCACTATAATATTGCATTGCATATTCGTAAATATTGCATTGTAGTTTGCATGCATTCACTGCATCACCTTCCATCCATGGCTCGCGCCTTTCCATGTTGAGCTTGGTCTGGTATGTGCCCATACTTTTCACGTTAAAGCACAGTTCTGCATGTGTACGCGCCTATTCCACGCTGGTATGTTGGTTTGAGGGTTGCGGCACCTTTTCTGCGATTAGACGCGGTTTGTATGCGTACATGCCTTTCCTAGGCAAGATTCGGTTTGGCCCGCGTGCCATATCCATTGTATCCATTATATTATTGTAGTTTGCATGCATTCATTGCATCACCTTCCATCTATGGCTTGCGCCTTTCCATGTTGAGCTTGGTCTGGTATGTGCCATACTTCTCGTGTCGAAGCATAGTTCAGTGGACCGTTCTATGTTAGACGTGGCTTGTATGCGTACATGCTTTGCCTAGGCAAGATTTGGTTTGGCCCGCGTGCCATATCCATTGCCATTTTCCCCAGCATTTTCATTATATATTACATTGTAGTGTAATTTTGCATCCAGCATTAGGATCGTTGTCCTTTCCCCAGCGGGTCGTTTCCCCACTTATGTTATTCCCCCCAATACTTGTTCTTGTGTCTGTCTACATTACTCATAGTTCAGTAGACCGTTCTATGGTGGACGGGCTTATTACCTCCATCAATCTATTTGACATTTGTGTGGTTTTGAACCGCTCATGATTGGATCATGATTCAATTGCTTTGCATAGAGTTTGCATTGTTTCAATTGCATTGCATTTTCATTTGCATTGTTTATACATTGTTTTGTATATATTGCATATCATTTTGCACTCATTCTTGCATTGTAGTGCATGTTACTAATAACATCGTACCTGTTAAGTTGTTTTCTTTGCAGGCACGATATTGTATGTACGGTTCATTTGCGACTGGTGGAACTAGACGAACCGGACAGGTATTGTATCCTCCGCGTGAGACGTATCGAGAATTGCATAATTCTCTTACATCCTTTCTGCATTGTAGTGTAGTTTGGTGTATGCTAGCTTAAAACTGTTGCATGTGTGCTTCGTTACAGCTTTCTTTGCATGATCATAAGTTATGCTCGGCTTCGTGCATTGTCTTGCATTTTGCCCCTGCCTTCGGGCACATATCTTGTTTGTCTTGCATACGTTGTCTAAGTCTTCGACCTTGTCAAAAATGGGTCGTCTCTGGGCTTTGACATTCACTCCCGTCATTGTTATGACTTTCGAGTTCTGTCAAAGAGGGGCAACTGTAGACACCCCATTTTTGACCGTCCTCAAGACTTGGACGTCACCGCTTGAACACTCGGTGATCATCCATGTTTGTGTTCGTCTTGAGTTCCCGGAGGCCTTGGCAACGCGCCTCGTCTCAGGACCTCTCGACTCGACTATTTTGTGGTTGGTTTGGCACCAAACAGTTGTGTTTTGCCTTTGAGGGGCAGGGAATGCCTTTTGAGGCATTCCCACACACCACCGGCCATGGCTTGAGGCCACCGGCTGTCTTTTGTTTCCATCGGCCAAATGCTTGGCCGACCGGCACTATTTTTGGCCGACCGGCCATAAGTTTTGGCCAAAGTCACTTTTGGCTGGCCGACCACTGTTCATCTGCTTTTAGCAGATATTTTGTGCCAGCTGTGATAGCTGGCACCCACTCTGTTCCTCTCCATACACGTGTATGGAGGGATTTCCCTCTTGGATGGCTTGTTTTGGAAGCCTTACAAGAGGGAGTTGCCTATAAGAGAGGGCTTCTTCTCTTGGTCAGGGGTTAGACATTTTTTTGGGCAACATTTTTAGGGTTTGAGTTCTAGGGTTAGGGTTTGTTCATCTCCCATCTCCCTATCTCTCTCTTGTGTGTGTTTAGGCTTAGATTTGCACACAAACACACACCACCACACCTTTCCTTGGAGCTGAGGCCCTTGAGGGTTGTTTTTAGAGTTTTGAAGTTGATTTCAACCTCAAGAAGCTGCTGGAGCTCCATTGTTGAAAAAGGTCTACAAGGGTAATCACTTTTCCCTTTTATTCCCCATTTTTGCACACTACTTTTACCTATCTTGCAACTGTTTTTTGGCTTTGCATATAATATGTAAAAGTTCTGTTTTTAAGGCCACTAAATAGTTTGTTAAGAGTGTTTTAAGCTTTGGGGTTGTTTGACCCCTCTTAAGCCTTGTTTGGCCCTTGTTTTGTGCCGTTTTGTGTGAGCTCCGGGACCATAATGTTTGGGCCTCCTCACACTGAAATCTTGAGGGATTTCAGAGGTGAGGATGGTGCCTTGAGGTCCTAGGAAGGAGAGGGCCACCCCCTCTCCTTGTTGTCCTTGAAAAGGGCACTTTTTGCCTCTTGAGGGAGCACCTAGTTTAGGTTCATGTTGGCCATGCCTTAACTGATTTTTATGCTTACTATGCCATGAAATAGCATTGAGTTGAGTTGGTTTTGGTACACCATGCTTGCTTAGCATACATGCCTTGTAATGCCATTTTGTTGCCCTAACATGCATCTAGGTTTTAACCCTTGTTCAAGCATGTTTTAGGCCTAGCTTTGTGAAGTTTTCATGTTTATTTTGCCATGTTTGAGGTCTGTCCTTGGCTGTTTTGGTCGACCATAGCTTGCATTGCATGCCCCCCTTTGCATTTTGGGGTTGTTGGCCTTAAGTGTGTTAGTGTGTAGCATGCCTTGTTTGTATCATTTCAATGGTTTGGAACCACTTAACATGTTATTTCAGTCATTATAACATGCCTATATGATTGCATTTAATCCTCCTTCAATGTGTTTAAAGGTTGTTACCTTATGCCCCTTGTTCAGGCCTCGGAGTATGCTTGCACTTTTAGACCACTTAGATGCCATCTAAGTGAACCCTTGGCTTTGTTTAAGTCTGTATTTGACTTGTTTTAAGTCCCCTTAGCCTTGTGAGGTTTGGTGGACTTGACCTTGGTTTAAGCCTCCTTGGCTTGCCTTAAGTACTTGGGTCATTGTGCCATATTTTGCTTGTCTTGTTTAAACTGATTTGGCCTTAAGACCTTGGTTTAAGCCTCCTTGGCTTGCCTTAAGTACTTGGGTCATTGTGCCATGTTTTGCTTGTCTTGTTTAAACTGATTTGGCCTTAAGTGTGTAAGTGTGTAGCATCTGAGTGTAAACTGCGCAAAACAGTGCTAGTGATAAACTGCACAAAATAGTGCGCTGCGCAAAACAGCGCGAGTGTAAACTGCACAAAGCAGTGCGATGCGTAAAACAGCGCGAGTGTAAACTGCACAAAGCTGGGCGATGCGAAAAATGCCGCGTGTGTAAACTGCACAAAACAGTGCGCTGCGCAAAACAGTGCGAGTGTAAACTACACAAAATGGTGCGCTGCGCAGAACAGCGCGAGTGTAAACTGCACAAAACAGTGGGATGCGCAAAACAACGCGAGTGTAAACTGCACAAAACAGTGCGATGCGCAAAATGGTGCGTGTGTAAACTGCACAAAATAGAGCGCTGCGCAAAACAGCGCTAGTGATAAACTGCACAAAACAGTGCGATGCGCAAAACAGCGATAGTGTAAACTGCACAAAACAGTGCGCTGTGCAAAATAGCGCGACTGAGAAACTGCACAAAATAGTGGGCGCGCAAAACAGCGCGAGTGTAAACTGCAAAAAGGAGTGCGATGCGCAAAACAGAGCGAGTGTAAACGGCACAAAATACTACGCTGTCCAAAACAACGCGAGTGATAAACTGCACAAAACAGTGTGAGTGATAAACTGCACAAAACAGTGCGCTGCGGAAAACAGCGCTAGTGATAAACTGCATAAAACAGTGCGATGCCCAAAACAGCGCGAGTGTAAACTGCACAAAACAGTGCAATGCGCAAAACAACGCGAGTGATAAACTACACAAAACAATGCGATCCGCAAAACAGCGATAGTGTAAACTGCACAAAACAGTGCGCTGCGCAAAACAGCGCGAGTGAGAAGCTGCACAAAACAGTGGACGCACAAAACAACGCGAGTGTAAACTGCACAATAGAGTGCGATGCACAAAATAGAGCGAGTGTAAACTGCACAAAACAGTGCGCTGTGCAAAACAGCGCGAGTGATAAACTGCACAAAACAGTGCGATGCGCAAAACAGTGCGACTGTAAACTGCACAAAACAGTGCGATGCGAAAAATGGCGCGAGTGTAAACTATACAAAAGTGTGTGCTGCACAAAATGGCGCAAGTGATAAACTGCACAAAACAGTGCGATGCGCAAAACAGCGCGAGTGTAAACTGCACAAAACAGTGCGATGTGAAAAATGGTGCAAGTGTAAACTGCACAAAATAGTGCGCTGCGCAAAACAGCGCGAGTGACAAACTGCACAAAACAGTGCGATGCGTAAAACATCGCGAGTGTAAACTGCACAAAACAGTGCGCTGCACAAAACAGCGCGAGTGATAAACTGCACGAAACAGTGCGATACGCAAAACAGCGCGAGTGTAAACTACACCAAACAGTGCGTTCCGCAAAACAGCGCGAGTGATAAACTGCATAAAATAGTGCGCTGCGTGAAAAAGCGCGAGTAATAAACTGCGCAAAACAGTGCGATGCGCCAAATAGCGCGACTGTAAGTTACACAAAACAGTGCGATGCACAAAAGAGCGTAAGTGTAAACTGCACAAAACAGTGCGATGCGCAAAAGAGCGTGAGTGTAAACTGCACAAAACAGTGCGCTGCGCAAAACAGTGCGGGTGATAAACTGCATAAAACAGTGCGACGCGCAAAACAGCGCCAGTGTAAATTGCACAAAACAGTGAGCTGCACAAAACTGCGCGAGTGATAAACTGCGCAAAACAGTGCGAGTGATAAACTGCACAAAACAATGCACTGCGCAAAACAGCGCGAGGGATAAACAACACAAAACAGTGTGATGCCCAAAACAGCGCGAGTGTAAACTGCACAAAACAGTGCGATGCGCAAAACAGCGCGAGTGATAAACTGCACAAAACAGTGCGCTCCGCAAAACAGCGCGAGTGATAAACTGCACAAAACAGTGCGATGCGCAAAACAGCGTGAGTGTGAACTGCACAAAACAGTGCGATGCGAAAAATGGCACGAGTGTAAACTCACAAAATAGTGCGCTGCGCAAAACTGCGCTAGTGACAAAATGCACAAAACAGTGCACTGCGCAAAACATCGCAAGTGTAAACTGCACAAAACAGTGCGCTGCGCAAAACAGCGCGAGTCATAAACTGCACGAAACAGTGCGATGCGCAAAACAGCGCGAGTGTAAACTGCACAAAACAGTACGCTGCGCAAAATAGCGCGAGTGATAAACTACACAAAATAGTGCGCTGCGCGAAAAAGAGCGAGTGGTAAGCTGCACAAAACTGTGCGATGCGCAAAACAGCGCGACTGTAAACTGCACAAAACAGTGCGCTGCGCAAAACAGCGCGAGTGATAAAGTGCATAAAATAGTGCGACGCGCAAAACAGCGCGAGTGTAAACTGCCCAAAACAGTGCGTTGCGCCAAACAGCGCGAGTGATAAACTGCACAAACAGTGCGATGCGAAAAACAGCGCGAGTGTAAACCGCACAAAACAGTGCGCTGCGCAAAATAGAGCGAGTGATAACCTGCGCAAAATTGTGCGAGTGATAAACTGCACAAAACAGCGCGCTGCGCAAAACAGTGCCAGGGATAAACTGCACAAAACAGTGCGCTGCGCAAAACAGCGCGAGTGTAAACTGCACAAAGCAGTGCGATGCGCAAAACTGAATGAGTGTAAACTGCACAAAGCTGCGCGACGCGAAAAATGGCGCGTGTGTAAACTGCACAAAACAGTGCGCTGCGTAAAACAGCGCAAGTGTAAACTGCACAAAACAGTGCGATGCCCAAAACAGCGCTAGTGTAAACTGCACAAAACAGTGCGCTGCGCAAAACAGCGCGAGTGTAAACTGCACAAAACAGTGCGATGCGCAAAACAGCGCCAGGGATAAACTGCACAAAACAGTGCGCTGCGCAAAACAGCGTGAGTGTAAACTGCACAAAGCAGTGCGATGCGCAAAACTGAGCGAGTGTAAACTGCACAAAGTTGTGCGATGCGACAAATGGCGCGTGTGTAAACTGCACAAAACAGTGCGCTGCGAAAAACAGCGCAAGTGTAAACTGCACAAAACAGTGCGATGCCCAAAACAGCGCGAGTGTAAACTGCACAAAACAGTGCGCTGCGCAAAACAGCGCAAGTGTAAACTGCACAAAACAGTGCGCTGCGGAAAACAGCGCGAGTGATAAACTGCACAAAACAGTGCGATGCCCAAAACAACGCGAGTGTAAACTGCACAAAACAGTGCAATGCGCAAAACAGCGCGAGTGATAAACTGCACAAAACAGTGCGATGCGCAAAACAACGATAGTGTAAACTGCACAAAACAGTGTGGTGCGCAAAACAGCGCGAGTGAGAAATTGCACAAAACAGTGGACGCGCAAAATAGCGCGAGTCTGAACTGCACAAAAGAGTGCGATGCGCAAAACAGAGCGAGTGTAAACTGCACAAAACAGTGCGCTGTGCAAAACAGCGCGAGTGATAAACTGCAAAAAATAGTGCGATGCGCAAAACAGCGCGGCTGTAAACTGCACAAAACAGTGTGATGCGAAAAATGGCGCGAGTGTAAACTATACAAAAGAGTGTGCTGCACAAAATGGCGCGATTGATAAACTGCACAAAACAGTGCGATGTGAAAAATGGTGCAAGTGTAAACTGCACAAAATAGTGCGCTGCGCAAAACAGCGCGAGTGACAAACTGCACAAAACAGTGCGATGCGCAAAACATCGCGAGTGTAAACTGCACAAAACAGTGCGCTGCACAAAACAGCGCGAGTGATAAACTGCATGAAATAGTGCGATGCGCAAAACAGCGCGAGTGTAAACTGCACAAAACAGTGCGCTGCGCAAAACAGCGCGAGTGATAAACTGCACAAAATAGTGCGCTGCGCGAAAAAGCGCGAGTGATAAACCGCACAAAACAGTGCGATGCGCAAAACAGCGCGACTGTAAACTGCACAAAATAGTGCGACGCGCAAAAGAGCGCGAGTCTAAACTGCACAAAACAGTGCGCTGCGCAAAACGTCGCGAGTGATAAACTGCACAAAATAGTGCGATGCGCAAAACAGCGCGAGTGTAAACTGCACAAAACAGTGCGCTACGCAAAATAGCGCGAGTGATAAACTGCACGAAACAGTGCGATGCGCAAAATAGCGCTAGCGTAAACTGCACAAAACTGTACGCTGCGCAAAACAGCGCGACTGATAAACTGCAGAAGATAGTGCGACGCGCAAAACAGCGCGAGGTATAAACTGCACAAAATGGTGCGATGCGCAAAATAGCGCGAGTGTAAACTGAACAAAATAGTGCGCTGCGCAAAACAGTGCGACTGATAAACTGCACGAAACAGTGCGCTGCGTAGAACAGCGCGGGGGATAAACAGCGCAAAACAGTGCGACGCCCAAAACAGCGCGAGTGTAAACGGCACAAAACAGTGCGCTGCGCAAAACAGCGCGAGTGTAAAATGCACAAAACAGTGCGTTGCGCCAAACAGCGCGAGTGATAAACTGCACAAAACAGAGCAACGCGCAAAACTGTGCGAGTGTAAACTGCACGAAACAGTGCGCTGGGCAGAACAGAGCGAGTGATAAACTGCGCAAAACAGTGCTAGTGATAAACTGCACAAAACAGTGCTAGTGATAAACTGCACAAAACAGTGCGCTGCGCAAAACAGCGCAAGAGATAAATTGCACAAAAGAGTGTGCTGCACAAAATGGCGCGAGTGATAAACTGTACAAAACAGTGCGATGCGCAAAACTGCGCGAGTGTAAACTGCACAAAATAGTGCGATGTGAAAAACAGTGCGAGTGATAAACTGTACAAAATAGTGAGTTGCGCAAAACAGCGCGAGGGATAAACTGCACAAAACAGTGCGATGCCCAAAACAGCGCGAGTGTGAACTGCACAAAAGAGTGCGATGCGCAAAACAGAGCGAGTGTAAACTGCACAAAATAGTGCGCTGCGCAAAACAGCGCGAGTGTAAACTGCACAAAACAGTGCGATGCGCAAAATGGCGCGTGTGTAAACTGCGCAAAACAAAGCGCTGCGCAAAACAACGCTAGTGATAAACTGCGCAAAACAGTGCGATGCGGAAAACGGCGATAGTGTAAACTACACAAAACAGTGCGCTGCGCAAAACAGCGCGAGTGAGAAACTGCACAAAATAGTGGAAGCGCAAAACAACGCGAGTGTAAACTGCACAAAGGAGTGCGATGCGCGAAACAGAGCGAGTGTAAACTGCACAAAACAGAGCGCTGTCCAAAACAGCGCGAGTGATAAACTGCACAAAACAGTGCGAGTGATAAACTGCACAAAACAGTGCGCTGTGGAAAATAGCGCGAGGGATAAACTGCACAAAACAGTGCGATGCCCAAAATAGCGCGAGTGTAAACTGCACAAAACAGTGCAATGCGCAAAACAGCGCGAGTGATAAACTGCACAAAACAGTGCGATGCGCAAAACAGCGGTAGTGTAAACTGCCCAAAACAGTGCGCTGCGCAAAACAGCGTTAGTGAGAAACTGCACAAAACAGTGGACGCGCAAACCAACGCGAGTGTAAACTGCATAAAAGAGTGCGATGCGCAATACAGAGCGAGTCTAAACTGCACAAAACAATGCGCCGGGCAAAACAGCGCGAGTGATAAACTGCACAAAACAGTGCGATGCGCAAAACAGCGCGACTGTAAACTGCACAAAACAGTGCGATGCTAAAAATGGCGCGAGTGTAAACAATACAAAAGAGTGTGCTGCACAAATTGGCGCGAGTGATAAACTGCACAAAACAGTGCGATGCGCAAAACAGCGCGAGTGTAAACTGCACAAAACAGTGCGATGTGAAAAATGGTGCGAGTGTAAACTGCACAAAATAGTGCGCTGCGCAAAACATCGCGAGTGTAAACTCTACAAAACAGTGCGCTGCACAAAACAGCGCGAGTGATAAACTGCACGAAACAGTGCGATGCGCAAAACAGCGCGAGTGTAAACTGCACCAAACAGTGCGCTCCGCAAAACAGCGCGAGTGATAAACTGCACAAAATAGTGCGCTGCGCGAAAAAACGCGACTGTAAACTCCATAAAACAGTGCGAGTGATAAACTGCACAAAACAGTGCGATGCACAAAACGACGCGACTGTAAACTCCATAAAACAGTGCGATGCGTAAAAGAGCGCGACTGTAAACTGCACAAACAGTGCGCTGCGAAAAACAGCTCGAGTGATCAACTGCATAAAACAAGTGCGGCGCGCAAACAGTGCCAGTGTAAATTGCACAAAACAGTGAGCTGCGCAAAACAGCGCGAGTGACAAACTGCGCAAAACAGTGCGAGTGATAAACTGTACAAAACAGTGAGCTGCACAAAACAGCGCGAGGGATAAACAGCACAAAACAGTGCGATGCCCAAAACAGCGCGAGTGTGAACTGCACAAAAGAGTGCGATGCGTAAAAACACCGCGAGTGTAAACTGCACAAAACAGTGCGCTGCGCAAAACAGCGCGAGTGTAAACTACAGAAAACAGTGCGATGCGCAAAATGGCGCGTGTGTAAATTGCGCAAAACAAAGCGCTGCGCAAAACAACGCTAGTGATAAACTGCGCAAAACAGTGCGATGCGCAAAACGGCGATAGTGTAAACTACACAAAACAGTGCGCTGCGCAAAACAGCGCGAGTGAGAAACTGCACAAAATAGTGGACGCGCAAAACAACGCGATTGTAAACTACACAAAGGAGTGCGATGCGCAAAACAGAGCGAGTGTAAACTGCACAAAATAGTGCGCTGTCCAAAACAGCGCGACTGATAAACTGCACAAAACAGTGCGCTGCGGAAAATGGCGCGAGGGATAAACTGCACAAAACAGTGCAATGCCCAAAATAGCGCGAGTGTAAACTGCACAAAACAGTGCAATGCGCAAAACAGCGCGAGTGATAAACTGCACAAAACAGTGCGATGCGGAAAACAGCGATAGTGTAAACTGCCCAAAACAGTGCGCTGCGCAAAACAGCGCGAGTGAGAAACTGCACAAAACAGTGGACGCGCAAAACAGCGCGAGTGTAAACTGCACAAAAGAGTGCGATGCGCAAAACAGAGCGAGTGTAAACTGCACAAAAGAGTGCGATGCGCAAAACAGAGCGAGTGTAAACTGCACAAAATAGTGCGCTGGGCAAAACAGCGCGAGTGATAAACTGCTCAAAACAGCGCGACTGTAAACTGCACAAAACAGTGCGATGCGAAAAATGGCGCGAGTGTAAACAATACAAAAGAGTGTGCTGCACAAATTGGCGCGAGTGATAAACTGCACAAAACAGTGCGATGCGCAAAACTGCGCGAGTGTAAACTGCACAAAACAGTGCGATGTGAAAAATGGTGCGAGTGTAAACTGCACAAAATAGTGCGCTGTGCAAAACATCGCGAGTGTAAACTGTACAAAACAGTGCGCTGCACAAAACAACGCGAGTGATAAACTGCACGAAACAGTGCGATGCGCAAAACAGCGCGAGTGTAAACTGCACCGAACAGTGCGCTCCGCAAAACAGCGCGAGTGATAAACTGCACAAAATAGTGCGCTGCGCGAAAAAGCGCGAGTGATAAACTGCACAAAACAGTGCGATGCACAAAACAACGCGACTGTAAACTCCATAAAACAGTGCGATGCGCAAAAGAGCGCGAGTGTAAACTGCACAAAACAGTGCGCTGCGAAAAACAGCGCGAGTGATCAACTGCATAAAACAGTGCGACGCGCAAAACAGTGCCAGTGTAAATTGCACAAAACAGTGAGCTGCGCAAAACAGCGCGAGTGACAAACTGCGCAAAACAGTGCGAGTGATAAACTGTACAAAACAGTGAGCTGCGCAAAACAGCGCGAGGGATAAACAGCACAAAACAGTGCGATGCCCAAAACAGCGCGAGTGTGAACTGCACAAAAGAGTGCGATGCGCAAAACAGAGCGAGTGTAAACTGCACAAAACAGTGCGCTGTGCAAAACAGCGCGAGTGATAAACTGCACAAAACAGTGCGATGCGCAAAACAGCGCGACTGTAAACTGCACAAAACAGTGCGATGCGAAAAATGGCGCGAGTGTAAACTATACAAAAGAGTGTGCTGCACAAAATGGCGCGAGTGATAAACTGCACAAAACAGTGCGATGCGCAAAACAGCGCGAGTGTAAACTGCACAAAACAGTGCGATGTGAAAAATGGTGCAAGTGTAAACAGCACAAAATAGTGCGCTGCGCAAAACAGCGCGAGTGACAAACTGCACAAAACAGTGCGATGCGCAAAACATCGCGAGTGTAAACTGCACAAAACAGCGCGAGTGATAAACTGCATGAAATAGTGCGATGCGCAAAACAGCGCGTGTGTAAACTGCACAAAACAATGCACTGCGCAAACAGCGCGAGTGATAAACTGCACAAAATAGTGCGCTGCGCGAAAAAGCGCGAGTGATAGACCGAACAAAACAGTGCGATGCGCAAAACAGCGCGACTGTAAACTGCACAAAATAGTGCGACGCGCAAAAGAGCGCGAGTCTAAACTGCACAAAACAGTGCACTGCGCAAAACATCGCGCGTGATAAACTGACAAAACAGTGCGATGCGCAAAACAGCGCGAGTGTAAACTGCACAAAACAGTGCGCTACGCAAAACAGCGCGAGTCATAAACTGCACGAAACAGTGCGATGCGCAAAATAGCGCCAGTGTAAACTGCACAAAACAGTGCGCTGCGCAAAACAGCGCGAGTGATAAACTGCGAAAAATAGTGCGACGCGCAAAACAGCGCGAGGGATAAACTGCACAAAATGGTGCGATGCGCAAACCAGCGTGAGTGTAAATTGAACAAAACAGTGCGCTACGCAAAACAGTGCGAGTGATAAACTGCACGAAACAGTGCGTTGCGCAAAACAGCGCGGGGGATAAACAGCACCAAACAGCGCGGCGCCCAAAACAGCGCGAGTGTAAACTGCACAAAACAGTGCGCTGCGCAAAACAACGCAAGTGATAAACTGCAGAAAACAGTGCGACGCGCAAAACTGCGCGAGTGTAAACTGCACAAAACAGTGCGCTGCGCCAAATAGCGCGAGTGATAAACTGCACAAAACAGAGTGACGCGCAAAACAGTGCCAGTGTAAATTGCACAAAACAGTGAGCTGCGCAAAACAGCGCGAGTGATAAACTGCGCAAAACAGTGCGAGTGATAAACTGCACAAAACAGTGAGCTGCGCAAAACAGCGCGAGGGATAAACAGCACAAAACAGTGCGATGCCCAAAACAGCGCGAGTGTAAACTGCACAAAATAGTGCGACGCGCAAAACAGCCATAGTGTAAACTGCACAAAACAGTGCGCTGCGCAACACAGGGTGAGTGCTAAACTGCACAAAACAGTGCGATGCGCAAAACAGCGCGAGTGTAAACTGTACAAAACAGTGCGATGCGAAAAATGGCACGAGTGTAAACTCACAAAATAGTGCGCTGCGCAAAAATGCGCGAGTGACAAACTGCACAAAACAGTGCGCTGCGCAAAACATTGCGAGTGTAAACTGCACAAAATAGTGCGCTGCGCAAAATAGCGCGAGTGATAAACTGCACAAAATAGTGCGCTGCGCGAAAAAGTGCGAGTGATAAGTTGCACAAAACAGTGCGATGCGTGAAACGACGCGACTGTAAACTGCACAAAACAGTGCGAGGCGCAAAAGAGCGCGACTGTAAACGGCACAAAACAATGCGCTGCGCAAAACAGCGCGAGTGATAAAGTGCAGAAAATAGTACGACGCGCAAAACAGCGCGAGTGTAAACTGCACAAAACAGTGCGCTGCGCCAAACAGCGCGAGTGTTAAACTACACAAAACAATGCGCTGCGCCAAACAGCGCGAGTGATAAACTGCACAAAACAGTGCGATGCGCAAAACAGCGCGAGTGTAAATTGCACAAAACAGTGCGCTGCGCAAAACAGAGCGAGTGATAAACTGCGCAAAACAGTGCGAGTGATAAACCGCGCAAAACAGTGCACTGCGCAAAACAGCGCCAGGGATAAACTGCACAAAACAGTGCGCTGCGCAAAACAGCGCGAGTGTCAAACTGCACAAAGCAGTGCGATGCACAAAGCAGAGCGAGTGTAAACTGCACAAAGCTGTGCGATGAGAAAAATGGCACTTGTGTGAACAGCACAAAACAGTGCGCTGCGCAAAGCAGCGCAAGTGTAAACTGCACAAAACAGTGCGATGCGCAAAATAGCGATACTGTAAACAACACAAAACAGTGCGCTGCGCAAAACAGCACGAGTGTAAACTGCACAAAACAGTGGGATGCGCAAAACAACGCGAGTGTAAACTGCACAAAACAGTGCGATGCGCAAAATGGCACGTGTGTAAACTGCACAAAACAGTGCGCAGCGCAAAACAGCGCGAGTGATAAACTGCACAAAACAGTGCGACGTGAAAAACAGCGCGAGTGATAAACTGCACAAAACAGTACGATGCGCAAAACAGTGCGAGTGTAAACTGCACAAAACAGTGCGATGTGAAAAATGGCGCGAGTGTAAATTGCACAAAATAGTGCGCTGCCCAAAACAGCGCGAGTGACAAATTGCACAAAACAGTGCGATGCGCAAAACATAGCGAGTGTAAACTGCACAAAACAGTGCGCTACACAAAACATCGCGAGTCATAAACTGCACGAAACAGTGCGATGCGCAAAACAGCGCGAGTGTAAACTACATAAAACAGTGCGCTACGCAAAACAGCGCGAGTGATAAACTGCACGAAATAGTGCGATGCGCGAAACAGCGCTAGTGTAAACTGCACAAAACAGTGCGCTGCGCAAAACAATGCGAGTGATAAACTGGACAAAATAGTGCGCTGCGCGAAAAAGCGCGAGTGATAAACTGCACAAAACAGTGCACTGCGCAAAACAGCGCACTGCGCTGCAGAAAATAGTGCGATGCGCAGAACAGCGCGAGTGATAAACTGTGGAAAATAGTGCGACGCGCAAAACAGCGCGAGTGATAAACTGCACAAAATGGTGCGATGCGCAAAACAGCGCTAGTGTAAACTGAACAAAACAGTGCGCTGCGCAAAACAGCGCGAGTGATAAACTGCGCAAAATAGGGCGAGTGATAAACTGCACAAAACAGTGCGCAGCGCAAAACAGCGCGAGGGATAAACAGCACAAAACAGTGCGATGCCCAAAACAGCGTGAGTGTAAACTGCACAAAACAGTGCGCTGCGCAAAATGGCGCGTGTGTAAACTGCACAAAACAGTGCGATGCGCAAAACAGCGCGAGTGTAAACTGCACAAAATAGTGCGATGTACAAAATGGCGCGTGTGTAAACTGCACAAAATAGTGCGATGCGCAAATGGCGCGAGTGATAAACTGCACAAAACAGCGCGAGTGTGAACTACACAAAACAGTGCGATGTGAACTGCACAAAACAGCGCGAGTGATAAACTGCACAAAACCGTGTGATGCGCAAAACAGCGCTGGTGTAAACTGTACAAAACAATGCGATGCGCAAATGGCGCGAGTGATAAACTGCACAAAACAGTGCGATGCGCAAAACAGCGTGAGTGTGAACTGCACAAAACAATGCGATGCGCAAAAGAGCGCGAGTGTAAACTGCACAAAACAGTGCGCTGTGAAAAACAGCGCGAGTGATCAACTGCATAAAACAGTGCGACGCGCAAAACAGAGCCAGTGTAAATTGCACAAAACAGTGAGCTGCGCAAAACAGCGCGAGTGATAAACTGCGCAAAACAGTGCGAGTGATAAACTGCACAAAACAGTGAGCTGCGCAAAACAGCGCGGGGGATAAACAGCACAAAACAGTGCGATGCCCAAAACAGCGCGAGTGTAAACTGCACAAAATAGTGCGATGCGCAAAATAGCGCGAGTGTAAACTGCACAAAACAGTGCGCTGCGCAAAACAGCGCGAGTGGTAAACTGCACAAAACAGTGCGATGCGCAAAACAGCGCGAGTGTAAACTGTACAAAACAGTGCGATGCGAAAAATGGCACGAGTGTAAACTCACAAAATAGTGCGCCGCGCAAAACTGCGCGAGTGACAAATTGCACAAAACAGTGCGCTGCGCAAAACATTGCGACTGTAAACTGCACAAAACAGTGCGCTACGCAAAACAGCGCGAGTCATAAACTGCACCAAACAGTGCGATGCGCAAAACAGCGCGAGTGTAAACTGCACAAAATAGTACGCTGCGCAAAATAGCACGAGTGATAAACTGCACAAAATAGTGCGCTGCGCGAAAAAGCGCGAGTGATAAGTTGCACAAAACAGTGCGATGCGTAAAACGGCGCGACTGTAAACTGCACAAAACAGTGCGAGGCGCAAAAGAGCGCGACTGTAAACAGCACAAAACAGTGCGCTGCGCAAAACAGCGCGAGTGATAAAGTGCAGAAAATAGTACGACGCGCAAAACAGCGCGAGTGTAAACTGCACAAAACAGTGCGCTGCGCCAAACAGTGCGTGTTAAACTGCACAAAACAGTGCGCTGCGCCAAACAGCGCGAGTGATAAACTGCCCAAAACAATGCGATGAGTAAAACAGCGCGATTGTAAACTGCACAAAATAGTGCGCTGCGCAAAACAGAGCGAGTGATAAACTGCGCAAAACAGTGCGAGTGATAAACCGTGCAAAACAGTGCACTGCGCAAAACAGTGCCAGGGATAAACTGGACAAAACAGTGCGCTGCGCAAAACAGCGCGAGTGTCAAACTACACAAAGCAGTGCGATGCACAAAGTAGAGCGAGTGTAAACTGCACAAAGTTGTGCGATGCAAAAAATGGCGCGTGTGTAAACAGCACAAAACAGTGCGCTGCGCAAAACAGCGCAAGTGTAAACTGCACAAAACAGTGCGATGCGCAAAATAACGATAGTGTAAACTGCACAAAACAGTGCGCCGCGCAAAACAGCACGTGTGTAAACTGCACAAAACAGTGGGATACGCAAAACAACGCGAGTGTAAACTGCACAAAACAGTGCGATGCGCAAAATGGCACGTGTGTAAACTGCACAAAACAGTGCGCTGTGCAAAACAGCGCAAGTGTAAACTGCACAAAACAGTGCGATGCGCAAAATAACGATAGTGTAAACTGCACAAAACAGTGCGCCGCGCAAAACAGCACGTGTGTAAACTGCACAAAACAGTGGGATACGCAAAACAACGCGAGTGTAAACTGCACAAAACAGTGCGATGCGCAAAATGGCACGTGTGTAAACTGCACAAAACAGTGCGCTGTGCAAAACAGCGCGAGTGATAAACTGCACAAAACAGTACGACGCGCAAAACAGCGCGAGTGTAAACTGCACAAAACAGTGCGATGCGAAAAATGGCGCGAGTGTAAACTATACAAAAGGGTGCGCTGCGGAAAATGGCGCGAGTGATAAACTGCACAAAACAGTGCGATGTGCAAAACAGTGCGAGTGTAAACTGCACAAAACAGTGCACTGCGCAAAACATCGCGAGTGATAAACTGCACAAAACAGTGCGATGCGCAAAACAGCGCGAGTGTAAACTGCACAAAACAGTGCGCTACGCAAAATAGCGCGAGGGATAAACTGCACGAAATAGTGCGATGCGCTAAACAACGCTAGTGTAAACTGCACAAAACAGTGCGCTGCGCAAAACAACGCGTGTGATAAACTGGACAAAATAGTGCGCTGCGCGAAAAAGCGCGAGTGATAAACTGCACAAAACAGTGCGCTGCGCAAAACAGCGGAAGTGACAAACTGCAGAAAATAGTGCGATGCGCCAAACAGCGCGAGTTTAAACTGCACAAAACAGTGCGCTGCGCAAAACAGCGCGAGTGATAAACTGCGCAAAATAGGGCGAGTGATAAACTGCACAAAACAGTGCGATGCGCAAAACAGCGTGAGTGTAAACTGCACAAAACAGTGAGATGCGAAAAATGGCACGAGTGCAAAATGCACAAAATAGTGCGCTGCGCAAAACAGCGCGAGTGACAAACTGCACAAAACTGTGCTATGCGCAAAACATCGCGAGTGTAAACTGCACAAAACAGTGCGCTGCGCAAAACAGCGCGAGTGATAAACTGCACGAAACAGTGCGATGCGCAAAACAGCGCGAGTGTAAACTGCAAAAAACAGTACGCTACGCGAAAAAGCGCGTGTGATAAACTACATAAAACAGGGCGATGCGCAAAACAGCGCGACTGTAAACTGCACAAAACAGTGCGAGGCGCAAAAGAGCACGAGTGTAAACTGCACAAAACAGTGCGCTGCGCAAAACAGCGCTAGTGATAAACTGCACAAAACAGTGCGATGCGCAAAATAACGATAGTGTAAACTGCACAAAACAGTGCGCCGCGCAAAACAGCGCAAGTGTAAACTGCACAAAACAGTGCGATGCGCAAAATAACGATAGTGTAAACTGCACAAAACAGTGCGCTGGGCAAAACAGAGCGAGTCATAACTGTGCAAAACAGTGCTAGTGATAAACTGCACAAAATAGTGCTCTGCGCAAAACAGCGCAAGGGAAAAACTGCACAAAACAGTGCGCTGTGCAAAACAGCGCAAGTGTAAACTGCACAAAGCAGTGCGATGCGAAAAATGGCACGTGTGTAAACTGCACAAAACAGCGCACTGCGCAAAATAGCGCGAGTGCAAACTGCACACAACAGTGCGATGCCCAAAACAGCGCGAGTGTAAACTGCACAAAATAGTGCGCTGCGCAGAACAGCGCGAGTGTAAACTGCACAAAACATTGGGATGCGCAAAACAACGCGAGTGTAAACTGCACAAAACAGTGCGATGCGCAAAATGGCGCGTGTGTGAACTGTACAAAGCAGAGCGCTACGCAAAACAGCGCTAGTGATAAACCGCACAAAACAGTGCGATGCGCAAAACAACGGTAGTGTAAACTACACAAAACAGTGCGCTGCGCAAAACAGCGCGAGTGATAAACTGCACCAAAAAGAGCGTTGCGCGAAAAAGCACGAGTGATAAACTGCACAAAATAGTGCGATGCGCAAAACAGCGCGAGTGTAAGCTGCACAAAACAGTGCGATGTGCAAAAAGCGCGAGTGTAAACTACACAAAACGGTGCGCTGCGCAAAACAGCGCGAGTGTAAACTGCACAAAGCAGTGCGATGCGCAAAATGGCGCGTGTGTAAACTGCACAAAACAGTGCGATGCGCAAATGGCGCGAGTGATAAACTGCACAAAACAGTGCGATGCGCAAAACAGCGCAAGTGTAAACTGCACAAAACAGTGCGCTGCGCAAAATGGCGCGTGTGTAAACTGCACAAAACAGTACGTTGCGCAAAATAGCGCGCGTGTAAACTGCACAAAACAGTGCGATGCGAAAAATGGCGCGAGTGATAAACAACACAAAACAGTGCGCCGCGCAAAACAGCGCGAGTGTGAACTGCACAAAATAGTGCGATGTGAACTGCACAAAACAGCAAGAGTGTGGACTGCACAACACAGTGCGAGTGATAAACTGCACAAAACAGTGCGATGCGCAAAACAGCGCTAGTGTAAACTGCACAAGACAGTGCGATGCGCAAATGGCGCGAGTGATAAACTGCACGAAACAGTGCGATGCGCAAAACGGCGCGAGTGTGAACTGCACAAAACAGAGCGCTGCGTAAAACAGCGCGAGTGATAAACTGCACAAAATAGTGCGACGCGCAAAATAGCGCGAGTGATAAACTGCGCAAAATAGTGCGCTGCGCAAAACAGCGCGAAGGGTAAATTGCCCCAAACAGTGCGATGCGCAAAACAGCGCGAGTGCAAACTGTACAAAACAGTGCGATACGCAAAATAGCGCGAGTGTAAACTGCATAAAACAGTGCGATGCGAAAAATGGCGCGATTGTAAACTGCACGAAATAGTGCGCTGCGGAAAACAGCGCGAGTGACAAACTGCACAAAACAATGCAATGCGCAAAACAGCGCGAGTGTGAACTGCACAAAATAGTGCGCTGCGCAAAACAGCGCGAGTGATAAACTGCACGAAACAGTGCGATGCGCAAAACATCGGTAGTGTAAACTGCACAAAACAGTGCGATGCGCAAATGGCGCGAGTGATAAACTGCACAAAACATTGCGATGCGCAAAACAGCGCGAGTGTGAACTGCACAAAACAGTGCGATGCGCAAAACAGCGGTAGTGTAAACTGCACAAAACAGTGCGATGCGAAAAATGGCGCGAGTGATAAACTGCACAAAACAGTGCTATGCGCAAAACAGCGCAAGTGTGAACTGCACAAAACAGCGCGAGTGATAAACTGCACAAAGCAGTGCGATACGCAAAATAGCGCGAGTGTAAACTGCACAAAACAGTGCGATGCAAAAAATGGCGCGATTGTAAACTGCACGAAATAGTGCGCTGCGGAAAACAGCGCGAGTGACAAACTGCACAAAACAATGCGATGCGCAAAACAGCGCGAGTGTGAATTGCACAAAACGGTGCGCTGCGCAAAACAGCGCGAGTGATAAACTGCACGAAACAGTGCGATGCGCAAAACAGCGCGAGTGTAAACTACACAAAACAGTGTGCTGTGCAAAATAGCGCGAGTGATAAACTGCACCAAAAAGTGCGTTGCGCGAAAAACCACGAGTGATAAGCTGCACAAAATAGTGCGATACGCAAAAGTGCACGACTGTAAACTGCACAAAACAGTGCGATGTGCAAAAAGCGCGAGGGTAAACTGCACAAAACAGCGCGAGTGTGAACTGCATATAAAAGTGCGAGTGTAAACTGCACAAAACAGTGCGATGTGAACTGCACAAAACAGCGCGAGTGTGAACTGCACAAAACAGCACAAGTGATAAACTGCACAAAACAGTGCGGTGCGCAAAACAGCGGTAGTGTAAACTGCACAAAACAGTGCGATGCGCAAATGGCGCGAGTGATAAACTGCACAAAACAGTGTGATGTGCAAAACAGCGCGAGTGTAAACTGCACAAAATAGTGCGCTGCGCAAAATGGAGCGTGCGTAAACTGCACAAAACAGTGCGATGCGCAAAACAGCGCGAGTGTAAATTGCACAAAACAGTGCGATGTGAAAAATGGCGCGAGTGTAAACTGCACGAAATAGTGCGTTGCGCAAAACAGCGCGAGTGACAAACTGCACAAAACAGTGCGATGCGCAAAACAGCGCGAGTGTAAACTGCACAAAACAGCGCGAGTGATAAACTGCAGGAAACAGTGCGATGCGCAAAACAGCGCGAGTGTAAACTACACAAAACAGTGCGCTGCGCAAAACAGGGTGAGTGATAAACTGGACCAAAAAGTGCGTTGCGCGAAAAAGCACGAGTGATAAACTGCACAAAACAGTGCGATGCGCAAAAGAGCGCGAGTGTAGACTGCACAAAACAGTGCGATGTGCAAAAAGCGCGAGTGCAAACTGCACAAAATGGTGCACTGCGCAGAACAGCGCGAGTGTAAACTGCACAAAACAGTACGATGCGCAAAATGGCGCGAGTGATAAACTGCACAAAACAGTGCGATGCGCAAAACAGCGCGAGTGTAAACTGCACAAAACAGTGCGCTGCGCAAAATGGCGCGTGTGTAAACTGCACAAAACAGGGCGATGCGCAAAATAGCTCAAGTGTAAACTGCACAAAACAGTGCGATGCGAAAAATGGCGCGAGTGATAAACTGCACAAAACAGTGCGATGCTCAAAACAACGTGAGTGTGAACTGCACAAAACAGTGCGATGTGAACTGCACAAAACAGCGCGAGTGTGAACTGCACAAAACAGCACGAGTGATAAACTGCACAAAACAGTGCGGTGCGCAAAACAGCGCTAGTGTAAACTGCACAAAACAATGCGATGCGCAAATGGCGCGAGTGATAAACTGCACAAAACAGTGCGATGTGCAAAACAGCGCGAGTGTAAACTGCACAAAACAGTGCGCTGCGCAAAATGGCGCGTGTGTAAACTGCACAAAACCGTGCGATGCGCAAAATAGCGTGAGTGTAAACTGCACAAAACAGTGCGATGCGAAAAATGGCGCGAGTGATAAACTGCACAAAACAGTGCGATGTGCAAAACAGCGCGAGTGTGAACTGCACAAAACAATGCGATGTGAACTGCAAAAAACAGCGCGAGTGTGAACTGCACAAAACAGCGCGAGTGATAAACTGCACAAAACAGTGCGATGCGCAAAACAGCGCTAGTGTAAACTGCACAAAATAGTGCGATGCGCAAAACAGCGCGAGTGTAAACTGCACAAAATAGTGCGATGTGCAAAACGACGCGTGTGTAAACTGCACAAAACAGTGCGATGCGCAAATGGCGCGAGTGATAAACTGCACAAAACAGCGCGAGTGTGAACTGCACAAAACAGCGCGAGTGATAAACTGCACAAAACAGAGCGATGCGCAAAATAGCGCTAGTGTAAACTGCACAAAACAGTGTGATGCGCAAATGGCGCGAGTGATAAACTGCACAAAACAGTGCGACGCGCAAAACAGCGCGAGTGTGAAGTGCACAAAACAGTGCGATGCGTAAAACAGCGCGAGTGTAAACTGCACAAAACAGTGCGATGCGAAAAATGGCACGAGTGATAAAATGCACAAAACAGTGCGATGCGCAAAACAGCGCGAGTGTGAACTGCACAAAATAGTGCGATGTGAACTGCACAAAACAGCGCGAGTGATAAACTGCACAAAACAGTGCGATGCGCAAAACAGCGCGAGTGTAAACTGCACAAAACAGTGCGATGCGAAAAATGGCGCGAGTGCAAACTGCACAAAATAGTGCGCTGCGCAAAACAGCACGAGTGACAAACTGCACAAAACTGTGCGATGCGCAAAACAGCGCGAGTGTAAACTGCACAAAACAGTGCACTGCGCAAAACAGCGCGAGTGATAAACTTGACGAAAAAGTACGTTGCGCGAAAAAGTACGAGTGATAAACTGCACAAAACGGTGCGATGCGCAAAAAGCGCGAGTGTAAACTGCACAGAACGGTGCGCTGCGCAGAACAGCGCCAATGTAAACTGCACAAAACAGTGCGATGCGCAAAATGGCGCGTGTGTAAACTGCACAAAACAGTGCGATGCGCAAATGGCGCGAGTGATAAACTGCACAAAACAGTGCGATGCGCAAAACATCGTGACGGTAAATTGCACAAAACAGTGCGCTACGCAAAATGGCGCGTGCGTAAACTGCGCAAAACAGTGCGATGCGCAAAATAGCGCGAGTGTAAACTGCGCAAAACAGTGCGATGCGAAAAATGGCGCGAGTGATAAACTGCACAAAACAGTGCGATGCGCAAAACAGCGTGAGTGTGAACTCCGCAAAACAGTGCGATGTGAACTACACAAAACAGCGCGACTGATAAACTGCACAAAACAGCGCGATGCGCAAAACAGCGCTAGTCTAGACTTCACAAAACAGTGCGATACGCAAATGGCGCGAGTGATAAACTGCACAAACCAGTGCGATGCGCAAAACAACGCGAGTGTGAACTGCACAAAACAGTGCGCTGCGCAAAACAGCGCGAGTGATAAACTGCACAAAACAGTGCGACGCGCAAAACAGCGCGAGTGAAAAACTGCGCAAAACAGTGCGCTGCGCAAAACAGCGCGGAGGTTAAACAGCCCAAAATAATGCGATGCCCAAAACAGCGCGAGTGTAAACTGCACAAAACAGTGCGCTGCGCAAAATGGCGCATGTGTAAACTGCACAAAACAGTGCGATGCGCAAAACAGCGCGAGTGTAAACTGCACAAAATAGTGCGATGTGCAAAACGGCGCGTGTGTAAACTGCACAAAACAGTGCGATGCGCAAATGGCGCGAGTTATAAACTGCACAAAACAGCGCGAGTGTGAACTGCACAAAACCGTGCTATGTGAACTGCACAAAACAGCGCGAGTGTGAACTGCACAAAACAACGCGAGTGATAAACTGCACAAAACAGTGTGATGCGCAAAATAGCGGTAGTGTAAACTGCACAAAACAGTGTGATGCGCAAAACAGCGCTAGTGTAAACTGCACAAAACAGTGCGATGCGCAAATGGCGCGAGTGATAAACTGCACAAAACAGTGTGATGCGCAAAACAGCACGAGTGTGAACTGCACAAAACAGTGGGATGCGCAAAACAGCGCGAGTGTGAACTGCACAAAACAGTGCGATGCGCAAAACAGCGCGAGTGTCAACTGGACAAAACAGTGCGATGCAAAAAATGGCGCGAGTGATAAAATGCACAAAACAGTGCGATGCGCAAAATAGAACGAGTGTGAACTGCACAAAACAGTGCGCTGTGAACTGCACAAAACAGCGCGAGTGATAAACTGCACAAAACAGTGCGATGCGCAAAACAGCGCGAGTGTAAACTGCACAAAACAGTGCAATGCGAAAAATGGCGCGAGTGCAAACTGCACGAAATAGTGCGCTGCGCAAAACAGCGCGAGTGTAAACTGTAGAAAACAGTGCGACGCGCAAAACAGCGCGAGTGATAAACTGCACGAAACAATGCGCCGCGCAAAATAGCGCGAGTGATAAACTGCACCAAAAAGTGCGTTGCGCGAAAAAGCACGAGTGATTAACTGCACAAAACAGTACGATGCGCAAAATAGCGCAAGTGTAAACTGCACAAAACAGTGCGATGTGCAAAAAGCACGAGTGTAAACTGCACAAAACGGTGCGCTACGCAGAACAGCGCGAGTGTAAAATGCACAAAACAGTGCGATGCGCAAAATGGCGCGTGTGTAAACTGCACAAAACAGTGCGATGCGCGAATGGCGCGAGTGATAAACTGCACAAAACATTGCAATGCGCAAAACAGCGCGAGTGTAAACTGTACAAAACAGTGCGCTGCGCAAAACGGCGCGTGTGTAAACTTCACAAAACAGTGCGATGCGCATAATAGCGCGAGTGTAAACTGCACAAAAAAGTGCGATGCGAAAAATCGCGCGAGTGATAAACTGCACAAAACAGCGCGATGCGCAAAACAGCGCGAGTGTGAACTGCACAAAACAGTGCGACGTGAACTGCACAAAACAGCGCGAGTGTGAACTGCACAAAACAGCGCGAGTGATAAACTGCACAGAACAGTGCGATGCACAAAACAGCGCTAGTGTAAACTGCACAAAACAGTGCGATGAGCAAATGGCGCGAGTGATAAACTGCACAAAACAGCGCGATGCGCCAAACAGCACGAGTGTGAACTGCACAAAATAGTGCGCTGCGCAAAACAGCGCGAGTGATAAACTGCACAAAACAGTGCGACGCGCAAAACATCGCGAGCGATAAATTGCGCAAAACAGTGCGTTGCGCAAAACAGCGCGAAGGATAAACTGCCCAAAACAGTGCGATGCCCAAAACAGCGCGAGTGTAAACTGCAGAAAACAGTGCGCTGCGCAAAATGGCGCGTGTGTAAACTGCAGAAAACAGTGCGATGCGCAAAACAGCGCGAGTGTAAACTGCACAAAATAGTGCGATGTGCAAAATGGCACGTGTGTAAACTGCACAAAACAGTGCGATGTGCAAATGGCGCGAGTGATAAACTGCAGAAAACAATGCGATGCGCAAAACAGCGCCAGTGTAAACTGCACAAAACAGTGCGCTGCGCAAAATGGCGCGTGTGTAAACTGCACAGAAGAGTGCGATGCGCAAAACAGCGCGAGTGTAAACTGCACAAAACAGTGCGATGCGAAAAATGGCGTGAGTGAAAAACTACACAAAACAGTGCGATGCGCAAAACAGCGCGAGTGTGAACTACACAAAACAGTCCGATGTGAACTGCACATAACAGCGCGAGTGTGAACTGCACAAAACAGCGCAAGTGATAAACTACACAAAATAGTGCGATGCGCAAAACAGCGCGAGTGTAAACTGCACAAAACAGTGCGATGCGAAAAATGGCGCGAGTGTAAACTGCACGAAATAGTGCGCCGCACAAAACAACGCGAGTGACAAACTGCACAAAACAGTGCAATGCGCAAAACAGCGCGAGTGTAAACTGCACAAAACGGTGCGCTGCGCAAAACGGCGCGAGTGATAAACTGCAGGAAACAGTGCAATGCGCAAAACAGCGCGAGTGTAAACTACACAAAACAGTGCGCTGCGCAAAACAGCGCGAGTGATAAACTGCACCAAAAAGTGCGTTGCGCGAAAAAGCACGAGTGATAAACTACACAAAACAGTGCGATGTGCAAAAAGCACGAGTGTAAACTGCACAAAACGGTGCGCTGCGCAGAACAGCGCGAGTGTAAACTGCACAAAACAGTGCGATGCGCAAAATGGCGCGTGTGTAACCTGCACAAAACAGTGTGATGCGCAAAACAACGCGAGTGTAAACTGCACAAAACAGTGCGCTGCGCAAAATGGCGCGTGTGTAAACTGCACAAAACAGTGCGATGCGCAAATGGCGCGAGTGATAAACTGCACAAAACAGTGCGGTGCGCAAAACAACGCGAGTGTAAATTGCAGAAAACAATGCGCTGCGCAAAATGGCGCGTGTGTAAACTGCACAAAACAGTGCGATGCGCAAAATAGCGCGAGTGTAAACTGCACAAAACAGTGCGATGCGAAAAATGGCGCGAGTGATAAACTGCACAAAACAGTGCGAGGCGCAAAACAGCATGAGTGTGAACTGCACAAAACAGTGCGATGTGAACTGCACAAAACAGCGCGAGTGTGAACTGCACAAAACAACGCGAGTGATAAACTGCCCAAAACAGTGCGATGCGCAAAACAGCGCTAGTGTAAACTGCACAAAACAGTGCAATGCGCAGATGGCGCGAGTGATAAACTGCACAAAACAGTGCGATGCGCAAAACAGCGCGAGTGTGAACTGCACAAAACAGTGCGCTGCGCAAAACAGCGCGAGTGATAAACTGCACAAAACAGTGCGACGCGCAAAACAACGCGACTGAAAAACTGCATAAAACAGTGCGCTGCGCAAAACAGCGCGAAGGTTAAACTGCCCAAAACAGTGCGATGCCCAAAACAGCGCGAGTGTAAACTGCACAAAACAGTGCGCTGCGCAAAATGGCGCGTGTGTAAACTGCACAAAACAGTGCGATGCGCAAAACAGCGCGAGTGTAAACTGCACAAAACAGTGCGATGCGAAAAATGGCGCGAGTGATAAACTGCACAAAACAATGCGATGCGCAAAACAGCGAGAGTGTGCACTGCACAAAACAGTGCGATGTGAACTGCACAAAACAGCGCGAGTGTGAACTGCACAAAACAACGCGAGTGATAAACTGCACAAAACAGTGCGATGCGCAAACAGCGCTAGTGTAAACTGCACAAAACAGTGCAATGCGCAAATGGCGCGAGTGATAAACTGCACAAAACAGTGCGATGCGCAAAACAGCGCGAGTGTAAACTGCACAAAACAGTGTGTTGCGCAAAACAGCGCGAGTGATAAACTTCACAAAAGAGTGCGACGCGCAAAATAGCGCGAGCGATAAACTGCGCAAAACAGTGCGTTGCGTAAAACAGTGCGTTGCGCAAAATAGCGCGAAGGATAAACTGCCCAAAACAGTGCGATGCCCAAAACAGCGCGAGTGTAAACTGCACAAAACAGTGAGCTACGCAAAATGGCGCGTGTGTAAACTGCAGAACACAGTGCGATGCGCAAAACAGCGCGAGTGTAAACTGCACAAAATAGTGCGACGTGCAAAATGGCGCGTGTGTAAACTGCACAAAACAGTGCGATGTGCAAATGGTGCGAGTGATAAACTGCACAAAATAGTGCGATGCGCAAAACAGCGCGAGTGTAAACTGCACAAAACAGTGCGCTGCGCAAAATGGCACGTGTGTAAACTGCACAAAAGAGTGCGATGCGCAAAACAGCGCGAGTGTAAACTGCACAAAACAGTGCGCTGCGCAAAACAGCGCGAGTGATAAACTGCAGGAAACAGTGCGATGTGCAAAAAGCGCGAGTGTAAACTGCACAAAACGGTGCGCTGCGCAGAACAGCGCGAGTGTAAACTGCACAAAACAGTGCGATGCGCAAAATGGCGCGTGTGTAAACTGCACAAAACAGTGCGATGCGCAAATGGCGCGAGTGATAAACTATAATAACTTGACCCTCGCATGTGTTTCTGATATCTGTGGTCTGTTATTTTGGTATTTGAAATGGTGCTTGAATGGCCTTAAGTGAAATGTTGAGATTCTATCTGTTGGTTAGGAAAGACATCTGTTACGCATAAACCGTTCAGAATAGAAATTGAGAACCGTAGAGGCATAATAACTTGAAATTGATGTTATATTTGAATTCAGCATAATTTTTAAGTAATATTAAGCTTGTCAGTGAAATTTTAATTTCGGATGATTAAACGATTGAATTTTGTCCTTTTCCCACCATAGTTATCCTATATGTTAATAAATATCTAAGTCTTATGTTTATATTCACACAACATCTTGACTAGATAAGTTTGGGTTAGAAGAGGGATTGAGAGGTGGGGGAAGAGATTCTCCAAGAGGATTGTGGATTAGAAGACTTGAATCTAAGGTATGTAAATTAATTGTGTTGTTAAGAATTTTGGGTGTATGTGTGTGATATCTTTGATGTGGAAAGGATATGGATGTAAATGAGAAGTGTTGATGTTATAAATTAGGGTTCCATGTTTATTATTCTCTATGCAAGATTATGTTTCCTCTTGATTTTGAAAGATCTTATTGAATGATCTTATGGTCTAAACCTCTTCATGCTATGATAGGTTGTAAAATGAACAAGGGTTGGGTTGAACTCAAATAAAATGTATGATTGGAATACTTTGAGTAAGAGTATGTTTGAGTATGGAATTATATGTCTCTTAGGTTATATGAGTCTTAAGTTACATTTTGAGCCCTTAAAGATCCATTTAGAACCACGAGAATATCACTAAAAAGTCCCATTTTTGAAGAGCTTCGAGCTGTTTTTTGGCAGATTCGCCGTACGTGCGGGGATCATTGCCGCACGTGCGGCATTTTGAGACAATTTTGGCCGAGCACACTGTAAAAACCGCACGTGCGGGGCATCACTGTCGCACGTGCGGGGCTCACAGCCGCACGTGCGGCCCAAGACCAAAACATTGGGATGTTGTTTTTGACCTGTTGGACCCTCTAAAATGTGTAAAATGACCCTTTAAAATTGTTACAATGTGCCTTTATTTCTTGGAAGTTATATGAATGAAAATGTAAGGAAAGCATGAACTAACTTATGGGTTTTATGTGTGTGTAGGACACACTCCAGGGGGAAGCCGTACTCCGCCATCACACTGTGAGTAATAGTGCAAAGAATGTGTATTCATTTATTGTTGATGATCATTTAAGTTCTGTTTCTGTCTGTTTTCTGCATCTTCCTACCTTAACTGAGCTTGAATAACATGTGGTGTGAATGAAAAGTAAATGTGGAAAGAATTGTGAACGTTTTGAGTAACATTCTGGGCCAAGGGCCAACTTGTGATATTGAGTAACATTCTGGGCCAGGGGCCAACTTGTGATATTGAGTAACATTCTGAGTAACATTCTGGGCCGTGGGCCAACTTGTGACATTGAGTAACATTTTGAGTAACATTCTGGGCCGAGGGCCATTTGTGATATTCTGTGACATTCTGTAATACTCTGGTCCGAGGGCTAAGTGTGACATTCTGGGTCATAGACCATTCGGTAGCATTTCACAATTACATACATGTGGTGATGAGTTATGATTTCAATTATCTTGGTACTATTATTCACTGAGCTTCGCTCACCCCTCATATTGTCTGTTTCTGTAGGTCGTCAACCCGAGAACCAGTCTAACTCCTGAAGCTCGTTCCTTTTGTCAACCCTTATGGTCAGACACATAAGAAGACCCGCCCTATTTTTGTATACTTTTGTCAAGTTTTGGCTTGTATTCTATACACCTGTTTTGGGTTGTCTGTATTTATTATTTTTGGTTGTACGCCATAGGGCGAGGGTTGCATGTATTACGTAACCAGTACACATTTGTACAGTCCTGTATGTGACGTTCCATTCTGTCTTGATGTGCATGATCCTGGCATGTTATAGTAGCTCAATGGAAGTTTGAATTTTACTCATTTGTGTATTATGCTTCCGTTCAGGCCCTATATATATTATTATATCAGGTTTATCCTATGTTTCTGCATGGGTCATGCCCGAACTTTTAAGGGCAGGTTCGGGTTGTGACAAGTGGTATCAGAGCACGAGTTGCTATCTCACACACGGGGATCCATTGAGCTGTAGGGTGTCTAGAAAAGCTTTGGGCATTTTGCATGACATCCTAAAAACATATGAAAGGCCGATAGCAACGTTAAGCGTACTCTGCTAATGCTAATAAAGTGCAATTATGTCTATTGTCTATCATGGATTGTTTTGTAGGAAATGGTGAGGACAAGGGCAGAGGAACAGGAAGATACTACTTCTGCGAGGTTGGATCGGATGGAAAGAATGATCATGGAAATGGCGGAAACCTTACGCCAACAACAACAACAACCTCAACAACAGCAACAACCCCAACAGCGGCAACAACCACAACAACAAGAACAGCCTCAAGAACAACCGCCACCTCCACCAGTACCTCCCCCAGTGGCACCAGATGTCCACGCTGAAGATCGAACCATTACCCTCATAAAGGAATTCAAAAAGATGAAACCGCCGGTGTTCAAAGGGGGAATAGAGCCAATGAAGGCCGAGGCCTGGGTATTGGGTATAGAAAAATTATTTGAAGTCTTTCCTTGCACGGAAGCTCAAAAAGTTCAACTAGCTGCTTTTACTCTAGAGGACGAGGCGCGAAGATGGTGGATGCTTACACGGTCTGTTTACCCGGGACTAGTATGGGATAGATTTTTGGAGGTATTTTATGATAAGTATTTTCCCCAAAGTATGCGAGACAAGAAGGTGACCGAATTTGAGACTCTTCGCCAAGGGAATAAAACTGTTGCGGAATACGAAGCTCAGTTTGCAGAATTAGCACGGTTTGCCCCTCACATGGTAGATACCGAATATAAGAAGGCGCGCAAATTTGAAGGGGGATTACGGAGTGCAATATTGGACAGGGTTAATATGTTGAAATTACCCACTTATGTTGAGGTATTGGAGAGAGCTGTTATAGCAGAAGGAAATCTTGTAACCCAAAACCGAATTTCTGAATGGAAGGGAAAGAGGCAAACTACGCAGTGGTCAAAGGGAACAACTACCCCGCCAACTAAGAAGCAAAATTCAGGGACCTCCAGCATAATCACTCCTCCTCAAGATCTAGCTCCAGTATGTTCAGAGTGTGGTTGGAGGCATCGTGGGGTCTGTCACCGACTGTCTGGCGCATGTTTTCGATGTGGCAAGGTGGGTCACCTGATAAGAGATTGTCCTCTAGGGAAACAACAAGCTAATAACAAAGCTGTGACAAGTTCAGTCGGATCTGCACCAAAAGCTAATTCCAACACTAAGTCTGCTACCAAACCTGCGAACAACAAAGATACTACAAGGCAAGGTAGGGTATTTGCACTAGTTCCGGGGGACGTGCAAAATGCTGCGACGGTGGTATCAGGTACATTTACGGTTTACGGTCATTCTGCTTGTGTATTATTTGATTCTGGCTCTACCTGTTCCTTTGTGTCCAAATTATTTGCGCAATATTTAGACAAACCTGAAGAAGATTTAACTTCCATATTGTGTGTATCATCACCTATGGGAAACACTATGATCTGTACTTCTGTATATCCTGCATGTGAGCTTCTGATTGGGACTATCCGTGTCTATGCTAATTTGTTACCTCTTGACATGAACTCTTTTGACATTATTCTGGGAATGGATTGGTTGAGTGAAAATAGTGCAACGATAGACTGTCTAAACAAGCAAATCAGTTTTCATCCTCCGGGACAACCAAATTCTATCTTTCAGGGACAGGAAGTGGCGTCACCCCCATACTTGATCTCTGCTGCGAAGGCTTGTAAATTAATTCAGAAAGGGTGTCAGGGGTTCTTATGCAGTGTTTTGAAAGAACAGGAGTTGCATGGAAATACTGATCGAATTCCAGTTGTTTGTGAATTTCCGGATGTCTTTCCGGAAGAATTGCCGGGGCAGTTAATAGACCGTGAAATTGAGTTTACAATTGAAGTGGCACCGGGAACTCAACCTATCTCTAAAACCCCGTATAGGATGTCACCGGCTGAAATGAAAGAGTTAAAGTTTCAACTACAAGATTTGCTTGATAAGGGATTTATCCGTCCAAGTGTGTCTCCCTGGGGTGCACCAGTACTGTTTGTAAAGAAGAAGGACGGAACACTCCGATTGTGTATCGATTACAGAGAACTCAATAAAGTAACAATCAAGAATAAATACCCACTGCCACGGATTGATGATTTGTTTGATCAACTCCAAGGAGCACAAGTCTTCTCAAAAATCGATTTGCGGTCAGGATACCATCAACTAAAAGTTAAAGCGGAGGATGTGGAGAAAACAGCTTTTCGAACCCGATACGGCCATTACGAATTCCTGGTTATGCCCTTTGGCGTTACTAACGCACCAGCAGCTTTCATGGATCTGATGAATCGAGTCTTTAAGCCGTATTTGGACGAATTTGTTGTGGTCTTTATTGATGATATCCTTATTTACTCAAAGAGTGCAGAAACTCATGAGAACCATCTCCGTTTGATCCTTCAAACACTTCGAGAAAAGAAACTGTATGCAAAGTTAAAGAAGTGTGAATTCTGGCTACATGAGGTAGCATTTTTGGGGCATGTGATAACAAAAGATGGCGTCTCTGTGGACCCACATAAAGTTGAGGCAATTGTGAACTGGCCAATCCCTACTAATGTGACTGAGGTACGTAGTTTTATGGGATTAGCCGGTTATTACCGGCGATTTGTTCAAGATTTTTCTAAAATTGCTGTGCCGCTTACACAATTAACTCGAAAAGGAGTTCCATTTGAATGGTCAGTAGAACGGGAAGCCGCTTTTCAAGACATTAAAAACGAAGTTAACCACAACACCAGTTCTAGCTTTGCCATCCGGTACTGAGGGGTTTGTGATTTATAGTGATGCAAAACAGCGCTAGTGTAAACTGCACAAAACAGTGCGATGCGCAAATGGCGCGAGTGATAAACTGCACAAAACAGTGCGATGCGCAAAACAGCGCGAGTGTGAACTGCACAAAATAGTGCGTTGCGTAAAACAGCGCAAGTGATAAACTGCACAAAACAGTGCGATGCGCAAAACAGCGCGAGTGTAAACTGCACAAAACAGTGCGCTGCGCAAAATGGCGCGTGTGTAAACTGCACAAAAGAGTGCGATGCGCAAAACAGCGCGAGTGTAAACTGCACAAAACAGTGCGCTGCGCAAAACAGCGCGAGTGATAAACTACAGGAAACAGTGCGATGTGCAAAAAGCGCGAGTGTAAACTGCACAAAACGGTGCGCTGCGCAGAACAGCGCGAGTGTAAACTGCACAAAACAGTGCGATGCGCAAAATGGCGCGTGTGTAAACTGCACAAAAGAGTGCGATGCGCAAATGGCGCAGTGATAAACTGCACAAAACAGTGCGATGCGCAAAACAACGCGAGTGTAAACTGCACAAAACAGTGCGCTGCGCAAAATGGCGCGTGTGTAAACTGCACAAAACAGTGCGATGCGCAAAATAGCGCGAGTGTAAACTGCACAAAACAGTGCGATGCGAAAAATGGCGCGAGTGATAAACTGCACAAAACAGTGCGATGCGCAAAACAGCGTGAGTGTGAACTGCACAAAACAGTGCGACGTGAACTGCACAAAACAGCGCGAGTGTGAACTGCACAAAACAGCGCGAGTGATAAACTGCCCAAAACAGTGCGATGCGCAAAACAACGCTAGTGTAAACTGCACAAAAAGTGCGATGCGCAAATGGCGCGAGTGATAAACTGCACAAAACAGTGCGATGCGCAAAACAACGCGAGTGTAAACTGCACAAAACAGCGCGCTGCGCAAAATGGTGCGTGTGTAAACTGCACAAAACAGTGCGATGTGCAAAATAGTGCGAGTGTAAACTGCACAAAACAGTGCGAGTGTAAACTGCACAAAACAGTGCGACGCGCAAAACAGCGCGAGGGATAAACTGCGCAAAACTGTTTGTTGCGCAAAACAGCGCGAAGGATAAACTGCCCAAAACAGTGCGATGCCCAAAACAGCGCGAGTGTAAACTGCACAAAACAGTGCGCTGCGCAAAATGGCGCGTGTGTAAACTGCAGAAAACAGTGCGATGCGCAAAACAGCGCGAGTGTAAACTGCACAAAATAGTGCGACGTGCAAAATGGCGCGTGTGTAAACTGCACAAAACAGTGCGATGTGCAAATGGCGCGAGTGATAAACTGCACAAAACAGTGCAATGCGCAAAACAACGCGAGTGTAAACTGCACAAAACAGTGCGCTGCGCAAAATGGCGCGTGTGTAAACTGCACAAAAGAGTGCGATGCGCAAAACAGCGTGAGTGTAAACTGCACAAAACAGTGCGCTGCGCAAAACAGCGCGAGTGATAAACTGTAGGAAACAGTGCGATGTGCAAAAAGCGCGAGTGTAAACTGCACAAAACGGTGTGATGCGCAGAACAGCGCGAGTGTAAACTGCACAAAATAGTGCGATGCGCAAAATGGCGCGTGTGTAAACTGCACAAAACAGTGCGATGCGCAAATGGCGCAGTGATAAACTGCACAAAACAGTGCGATGCGCAACACAACACGAGTGTAAACTGCACAAAACAGTTTGCTGCGCAAAATGACGCGTGTGTAAACTGCACAAAACAGTGCGATGCGTAAAATAGCGCGAGTGTAAACTGCACAAAACAGTGCGATGCGAAAAATGGCGTGAGTGATAAACTGCACAAAACAGTGCGATGCACAAAACAGCGTGAGTGTGAACTGCACAAAACAGTGCGCTGTGAACTGCACAAAACAGCGCGAGTGTGAACTGCACAAAACAGCGCGAGTGATAAACTGCCCAAAACAGTGCGATGCGCAAAACAACGCTAGTGTAAACTGCACAAAACAGTGCGCTGCGCAAAATGGCGCGTGTGTAAACTGCAGAAAACAGTGCGATGCGCAAAACAGCGCGAGTGTAAACTGCACAAAATAGTGCGACGTGCAAAATGGCGCGTGTGTAAACTGCACAAAACAGTGCGATATGCAAATGGCGCGAGTCATAAACTGCACAAAACAGTGCGATGCGCAAAACAGCGCTAGTGTAAACTGCACAAAACAGTGCACTGCGCAAAATGGCGCGTGTGTAAACTGCACAAAAGAGTGCGATGCGCAAAACAGCGCGAGTGTAAACTGCACAAAACAGTGCGCTGCGCAAAACAGCGTGAGTGATAAACTGTAGGAAACAGTGCGATGTGCAAAAAGCGCGAGTGTAAACTGCACAAAACGGTGTGCTGCGCAGAACAGCGCGAGTGTAAACTGCACAAAACAGTGCGATGCGCAAAATGGCGCCTGTGTAAACTGCACAAATCAGTGCGATGCGCAAATGGCGCAGTGATAAACTGCACAAAACAGTGCGATGCGCAAAACAACGCGAGTGTAAACAGCACAAAACAGTGCGTTGCGCAAAATGGCGCGTGTGTAAACTGCCCAAAACAGTGCGATGCGCAAAATAGCGCGAGTGTAAACTGCACAAAACAGTGCGATGCGAAAAATGGCGCAAGTGATAAACTGCACAAAACAGTGCGATGCGCAAAACAGCGTGACTGTGAACTGCACAAAACAGTGCGAGTGTAAACTGCACAAAACAGCGCGAGTGATAAACTGCCCAAAACAGTGCGATGCGTAAAACAACGCTAGTGTAAACTGCACAAAACAGAGCGATGCGCAAATGGCGCGAGTGATAAACTGCACAAAACAGTGCGATGCGCAAAACAGCGCGAGTGTGAACTGCACAAAACAGTGCGCTGCGCAAAACAGCGCGAGTGATAAACTGCACAAAACAGTGCGACGCGCAAAACAGCGCGAGTGAAAAACTGCATAAAACAGTGCGCTACGCAAAACAGCGCGAAGGTTAAACTGCCCAAAACAGTGCGATGCCCAAAACAGCGCGAGTGTAAACTGCACAAAACAGTGCGCTGCGCAAAATGGCGCGTGTGTAAACTGCACAAAATAGTGCGATGCGCAAAACAGCGCGAGTGTAAACTGCACAAAATAGTGCGATGTGCAAAACTGCGCGTGTGTAAACTGCACAAAACAGTGCGATGCGCAAATGGCGCAAGTGATAAACGGCACAAAACAGTGCGATGCGCAAAACTACGCGAGTGTGAACTGCACAAAACAGTGCGATGAGCAAAACAGCGCGAGTGTAAACTGCACAAAGCAGTGCGATGCGAAAAATGGCGCGAGTGATAAACTGCACAAAACAGTGCGATGCGCAAAATAGCGAGAGTGTGAACTGCACAAAACAGTGCGATGTGAACTGCACAAAACAGCGCGAGTGTGAACTGCACAAAACAGCGCGAGTGATAAACTGCACAAAACAGTGCGATGCGCAAAACAGCGCTAGTGTAAACTGCACAAAACAGTGTGATGCGCAAATGGCGCGAGTGATAAACTGCACAAAACAGTGCGATGCGCAAAACAGCGCGAGTGTGAACTGCACAAAACAGTTCGTTGCGTAAAACAGCGCGAGTGATAAACTGCACAAAATAGTGCGACGCGCAAAACAGAGCGAGCGATAAACTGCGCAAAACAGCGCGAAGGATAAACTGCCCAAAACAGTGCGATGCCCAAAACAGCGCGAGTGTAAACTGCACAAAACAGTGTGATGCGCAAATGGCGCGTGTGTAAACTGCAGAAAACAGTGCGATGCGCAAAACAGCGCGAGTGTAAACTGCACAAAATAGTGCGACGTGCAAAATGGCGCGTGTGTAAACTGCACAAAACAGTGCGATGTGCAAATGGCGCGAGTGATAAACTGCACAAAACAGTGCGATGCGCAAAACAGCGCTAGTGTAAACTGCACAAAACAGTGCGCTGCGCAAAATGGCGCGTGTGTAAACTGCACAAAAGAGTGCGATGCGCAAAACAGCGCGAGTGTAAACTGCACAAAACAGTGCGCTGCGCAAAACAGCGCGAGTGATAAACTGTAGGAAACAGTGCGATGTGCAAAAAGCGCGAGTGTAAACTGCACAAAACGGTGTGCTGTGCAGAACAGCGCGAGTGTAAACTGCACAAAACAGTGCGATGCGCAAAATGGCGCGTGTGTAAACTGCACAAAACAGTGCGATGCGCAAATGGCGCAGTGATAAACTGCACAAAACAGTGCTATGCGCAAAACAACGCGAGTGTAAACAGCACAAAACAGTGCGTTGCGCAAAATGGCGCGTGTGTAAACTGCCCAAAACAGTGCGATGCGCAAAATAGCGCGAGTGTAAACTGCACAAAACAGTGCGATGCGAAAAATGGCGCGAGTGATAAACTGCACAAAACAGTGCGATGCGCAAAATAGCGTGAGTGTGAACTGCACAAAACAGTGCGATGTGAACTGCACAAAACAGCGCGAGTGTGAACTGCACAAAATAGCGCGAGTGATAAACTGCCCAAAATAGTGCGATGCGCAAAACAGCGCTAGTGTAAACTGCACAAAAAGTGCGATGCGCAAATGGCGCGAGTGATAAACTGCACAAAACAGTGCGATACGCAAAACAACGCGAGTGTAAACTGCACAAAACAGTGCGCTGCGCAAAGTGGCGCGTGTGTAAACTGCACAAAACAGTGCGATGCGCAAAATAGCGCGAGCGTAAACTGCACAACGCTTTCATAGCGTCTCAGTCCATGAAATGGTTTTGATCACCTTTGCCTCCTCTGCATCCGATAGTCCGGTTGTGACAACCAGAACCACGAATTCAACTTCCTCTGGAAGTCCAACCACCGGCGCTTTCGCAGTGACTGTGTCCATACATTGGTGTTTTTTGACCGTCTTCGTCCTGCTCTGGCCACACTCTATGGGTATATGAGTTCAGCTTCCCGTGGCAGCGGACAGTTGCTTGGGGGCTACTGGCGTGCTTGGGAGGTGCGTTTCCTTTTTCTGCTTTACATTTCTACTTTTCCACTTTCTATACTCTGTACCGTATTCTGTACACTGCACACACTGTAGTCTGCTTTACACTAGCTGTATACTGTACACACGGCACACACATACTCTTCTTTACACTGACTGTACACTGTTCACACTGTACACTGCATAACTCACTGTTATGTTATTTCTACTTTTATTCTGCTTTCTGCTTTATCTGATAGGCGTATTGTATTCATTCTGCAGTTGTGGGTCTACGCCTACTTTCCTAGGCTGGCCCCAGTTCCTGACGTAGAGACCCCTCTCGTCGTCCCGTTCTCGCGACGCTTCGACGTGAGGTGTGTGCGGAGACCACGGGAGACGTTCATCTTCTTCCGTCGCTACTTTGACACCATCACCGCCACCGAGGTACATTCAGTCTTTAGGGTTTGTTTAAGCTTCGCTTTTCACTGTATTGTCAATGATAGTAGATAACAAATTGCATTTCATTTTTTCAGATCACTTGGTGGCCTTGGGCCCCACTGCCGGCTGAGATTTGGGAGCGATTCGCGGGCGCGGTTGAGACTGCCCGGTTCAGGATCCTTTTGGAGGGACCAGTCTGTCGGGCCTGGTACCTAGGCGAGCGCTTCTTGCGCCAGACCCTGGGTCTACCAGAGCAGATAGTCCCAGCTTCTCCCCCTGAGGGCATGAGGGAGACCGAGAGGTACACTCTCGAGCAGATGACCGAGTACACAGTCGGTTGGGATGCGATACGCCATAGGAGCATAGGTGACTACACGGAGTTCATCCGGACCTTCCTTATGCGGCCTCTGAGCGGTGGCCGCCGAGCTGAGAGAGAGAGACCTGCGGTGCCGACTGCCAGGGCAGGCGCAGGGTAGGGACATCGAGGAGGCTCGGGTCCGTGGCGGGAGCGGAGCTCGGAGAGGGCGGGGGGCTAGTTGGCCAGCACTGCCCACGATGATGACGTACAGAGGACAGGGAGGGGCGACTTATCAGATCCCTTTTGCTCCTCGTCCGGCTGATCACGAGTTGGTCGGTTTCCATGACCTGCCTCCGGTATGTATTACTGCATTCTTGCACCTTGCATTGTCATTTCATTTTCAGTTTATTTGATATTCCGCGGGATATTGATGCATCTGATATTTCTACAGGCTTCCTCCGAGTACACCCGACAGTCATTAGAGTTGAATGCCTCCATGATGGGGATGTTGCAGCGGACTTTCGACCTTCTGGCCCTCTACAGTATTCCGGTATGTTCTTCTAACCACCGTCTCAAACCATACATAAACTGCTTGACATAATCTGATACATAATACAATACTTGACATACGGCCCTTACTGGCATCTGATACACTGTACTCATACACTGCATTTTGCACTGATCCACTGCTCACGGCATACACACTGTACTCATACACTGCATTCTGCACTGATATTCTGTTCTGCGCATACTGATGCATTTGCCTCTTCTGTACTTTTCATCCTCCCTTCCAGATTCCCGCTGTAGGCGGTGCTCCGGCTGGACCTTCCGTTCCTGCTCGAGGGAGAGATGAGGAGGGCAGAGTATTTCCCCGCACTAGGACGGGGCGCGCTCATGCTGGGAGCAGCTCCCGGGTGCCAGTTCCAGACGACGACGAGTTGGAGGCGGAGGCGGAGTCAGAGGCGGAGGCAGAGTCATTGGAGGAGGGGACCGGAGACGGCTCGGACTCAGGCTCAGATGATGATGCTCCTGATGATGCTCCTGGACCTTCGTCCCGGAAGATGACTAGGATGAGCTCCCAGGCCTGAGACCTTTTGACATTGATACAGACTTTTGCTGTTTTCTTCTTCTTTTCTGTACTTTTTCCTTTTTGGTAGCTAGGAGTACTTTGTACTGCCGCAGGCAGATTTTTGTTTCCAAAACTATGTACTTGAAAAGATGATGAAATGAAACAAACTTTTTGTTTAAAAAGTGTTACATTTACATATCTCATGTATTGTATCGCATCACATCATGCTACATCTCAATGTAAGTGAAATTGATCTGTTGTCTGAAAATTGAGCACTTGCACTGTAATAATCAGATAACCAACCAGCCAATAGCAAAATAATCAAGCAAACCACAGTTTAACCTGAACACACAGCTTATACTCTGTTGGGGATTAGTCTGCATACAACCCATAACAGCACTCGGTTCGTCCTGCACATGGCAAACCTTGAACAAGCAGCCCAATCTAACAAGACGGGCTAAAAAGGTTGAAACGGTTGAAGTTGAAACACACTCAGATGTCCCAAATTTTCCCTTTTCTTCTTTTGCTTTGTGTAAATGTAGAGAATGGTACAGCACCCTGAACATAAACGATTTTTGAAATTAAATAAGGGTTTTTTTCAAACCTGGGCATCGAGCCTATAACTGAACACAGCAAGAAAGATCCAAACAAAAGGTGCGCGACCTAAACACAACGAGACACGCTCGGAAAAGACTCAAAACGAAAGTTAAGGTAAACAAGAGAAAAGACACGACACACGGACGTTGTTTACAAAAACGAGACCTCAGATCTCGAGGAGCCAGTTCCTCCGGGGATGGTTCCCACCATTTCTGATTTGCGATTCTCACATCACTCGGCCCTCAAGCTCGGTTTTTCTCTCAAAAACCCTATTCCTCACTTTTCTCTTGTCTTACACCTCTCTATTCTTTATTCTCTCATTTTTCATCCCTCCCCAGGGCGATCGATGGGTGAATAGGAAGTTGCGGGTTCACGCCCAACACTACTAGCTCGCGGCTATTTCTTCTGATGACGTCCAGTCGGTGTTCCAGACAGGAAATGTTGTATCTTTATCTGGCGAATATGGTGCCTCTCTGGCAAGTATGTTGACGACAGAGGAAAGACAGAACACCTGACTCAACTGTGCCCCTAGTTCATCACTTTGACCATTTTTTGGTTTTCTTTTACTAAAATAGTTTTGACCAAAATGAGAGTCGGATTAGCATACTCGTTCAATTTTTTATTTGAAAATCATGCAAGTTAGGCTGTGAGCGCTGAAAATTTTCCTTTTTGGGTCCAAGAAAAAGGTCCAGTTTTGGAAAATGAAATAATTTTCGAGAAAATAGTCAACCTCAGTAAAAATTTTTCAAAAAAACTATTTTTGCAAACGGCCAATGCTAAACGAGCACGAAACCTACCCTCGAGATGCGCAACCTCGGATCAGAGGCAACGGAAAATTGCCCCTGGCTTACAGGGGGGGACATGGCAACGGAAAGTTGCCCCTGGTTTGGACGGCAACTCAGGGCAACTTATGGCAACGCATGGCAACGGAAAGTTGCCCCTTGTTTGGATGATGACGCAGCATGTTGTAAACCAATCCTCATCGGTGATGATCATTGCAAGCGTACTCTCGGCACGGAGAA
>JAPPVO010007868.1:0-25968 GCA_030407325.1 Camellia japonica
CTTCCTCCAGCAGCAAGCCTTCTGCACCTGCTGATGGGCACTGTTAATCTCCTTTTTAAGGCTCCCTTCGAGGCTTTGCAAAGGCCTATAATAAGAGATGGGTTCCTCTAGTGCTGCAAAGTTGCTGAACAGTCAGGCATGGATGTCTCAAGCCACTTATCGTAGGTAGTAGCTACTATCGACTTCTATATCAACATTTGCCATGCTGCCAAAACTGCGGAGGAGAAATTGGCTAGAGACCAGAGTTTTGTTCCCAAGTACATACTGAAGTCTCAGAGCTCAAGGAACAACACTCCTCTGCCTCTCACTTTCGAGTTCAGCTGCTGGAGAGGAAAGCTCAACTTGAGGAGGAGCTATCTAGCAGTGAATCAAGCCTTGATTCGAACTGACACCAAATTGCAGATCACCAACCAAGAATTGGCCGATCGAAACAAGAAATGAGCACAGCCATTCAGTTGGTTCCCTCATTTAAGAATAGGAAGTCTTTGTAAAAGAACAATTAAGGCATTGTAATGATTTTTGGGCCAATTTATGGCAGAATGTATTTAACTCTTTATGAAGAAAAACAAATTCTGATATCATTTGAGTACTCTTGTGTTCTTTTGCTTGACATTTATTCTACTCCTTGTGTTTCCCAAATAGTTGGGAAATAAGGCTTCAAATATCTGCCATTGATCTTTTTGGGATGTATGTATCCATTCAAATTTCTCAAATGGTATGCCCCAAAAGGCAGGACTCTATGAATTTGATATGGTCCTTCCCAGTTAGGTGACCATTTGCCAAACTTATGGCTTTTAATTCCTATTGGGAGTATTGTCTTCCATACCAAATCACCTTCATCAAAGCCAATGTATTTGACTTTCTTATTGTAATTTTTGGCCGCTTTCTTCTTTTGCAAGAGAATGCTGTTTAATGCCAGAATTCTGGCTTCATCTATGCCTTCTAATTCCAAGTACATACTCTGATGGTATTGCTCAGGATTTAGCTGGTCTTGGCATCTTACCCTCAAAGATTTAACATTAATTTTCACAGGTAACACTGCATCATGCCCATACACTAAGGCATAAGGAGTAACTCCTGTGCTTGACCTGGGGAAGTTCTATAAGCCACAATACATCCAACAATAAGTTATGCCAATCCCTGATTGTCTTCCACAACCTTTTGTATTCCTTTCTTCAAGGACTTATTGGATGATTCAGCTTGACCATTGGCTTGTGCATAATAGGGGGTAGAATTAACAAGGCTAATTCCAAACTCTGCCACAAAGGACTTCACCATTTTCCCATCGAACACAGTTCCATTATCAACAGTTATAGTTTGTGGATGCCAAACCTATGGATTAAATCCTTGATGAATCCAATGACCTCAGTTGGTCTACAGCCTTGTAAGGCTTAGCTTCGACCCACTTAGTGAAATAATCAGTGGCTACTAAGATGAAACAATGATGCTTCGAAGAGGGTGGGTGTATTTTCCCCATCATATCCATGGCCCATCCTCTGAATGGCCAAGGCTTCACCACTGCATGCAGGTCAGTTATGGGCACATGCCTTATTGTGCCATGCTTTTGGCATGCCTGGCAACCTTTTGCATACTCTATGCAATCTTTAAGGATAGTTGGCCAATAGTAGGAATGCCTTCGAAGCAACCACCTCATCTTCACACCAGGCTGATGAGCACCACAGATGCCTTCATGAACCTCAGCCATAGCTGTTAATGCTTCTTTTGGGCCTAAACATTCTAGCAATAAACCATCTCCCCCCCTTTTGTAGAGAGCATTACCGTATATCATATATTGCATAGACTGCAATTTAATTTTCCTGCTGGCCTTCGAAGATGGACCAGCCAAGTACTGCATTATTGGATGCCTCCAATCTTGTTCTTGCAAGTCATTATGATTGACTTCCAAGACCACATTCTTTTATTCAAAGGTGGTATCAAATTTCTGATATGTTGTTTGGCTTATGTTCCTTTGGGCATTATCCCTTCTCTTGAAGTTCGAAGCTTTCTGAGCCACATCATTAGCTTTATTATTTAAGAATCTTGGAACATGAGTTACATTTGCTATTCGAAATTGAGAAAGCAGATGTAATGCAACAACATAGTATGGTAAAATGCTTATATTTTGATACTTGAAAATCCCTTTCACTTGGTTAACCACCAATTGAGAATCTCCAAATATGTCAACTGCGTGAATTTGTAATCCAATAAGAATTTCTAGTCCCACTATTAAGGCTTCATATTCAGCTTGGTTATTAGAACATGTAACTTCATCCACTCTGAAACCATGTGTGGTCTTTACCCCTTGTGGAGACCTAATCACAATACCAATTCCAGTCAAGCCATTGGCTTTCGACCCATCGAACCACATCTGCCATGGCTCAACACTAGCCATACCAAGTTCCATTATCTCTTGGCTCTCTGTTTGAGATGGATGGTCTGCCAGAAAATTGGCTAAAACTTGCCCTTTTACTGCCCTTTGAGGGATATATCTAGATGAAATTCTGATAAGGCTAGTATCCACTTGCCAATTCTTCCCCTCAACATAGGTCTAGATAACATGTACTTAACCAAATCTGTGGTTGCATTTACCAAGACAGTTGTAGGTAAAAGATAGTATCTTAATTTCATTGCAGCAAAATACAAAGCAAGCGTCATGACCCGAACCCGCCCCTATGGGTTAAGGACATAACCGGCCAGTAACCCTGAGGTTACCTACGGCCTCAAACCTTAACAGACATAACTCATCAGAGAAAAGGGGCCAAACGGAAGCAAAAATTTAAAACTTTGTCCATAGAGCCGTGCTTATATGCACTCAAAACAAACCATGCACATATACGTTAATAACTCACAACAAAATACCGTACCATAAAATCCTTTACAGACAGGATCATCCAAACTGAGTCAACCCATATCAAAACTATATACAGATGCACACAAAGTCCTTGCCAACAAGACAAAATATAAATACATAACAAATGGCAAGGACGGGTCTCGTACGTGAGACACAAGGTTGACTCTCCAAAACTCATGTTGTTCCTAGCAGACTTCACTGGGGCTGGGTTTGGACTTCCCTTGGCTCACCTACAAGCACATGAATGAGCGTGAGCGATAGCCCGGTGAATAATATCGAATACATAAGTTATATAAGCAATATGAAGGACAACATGCTTCGAACGACCTTGGGCCCAATGCATATTTCTACTTAGCATGTATACACTTATACAAAATTCAGATCAAATGACTGTAGTTCCAAACATACTGGCATTTGGCCCAATCAGATTTTCATTCCTGTCAAAACGGCCTTCGGCCCATTCGTTTATGTCAAAACGGCCTTCGGCCTGTTCATTTCTGTCAAAATGGCCTTCGGCCCATTCATTTATATCTAAACGGCCTTCGGCCCACTATTTCATGTCAAAACGGCCTTTGGCCCACTCACTCATGTCAAAACGGCCTTTGGCCCACTCGTTTCTATCAAAATGACCTTCGGTCCATTCGGTTCTATCAAAACGACCTTTGGTCCATTTGCGTTTATCAAAACATCCTTTGGTCCATTTGTGTTTATCAAAACGACCTTCGGTCCATTCACTTATTCATGTCAGACTTCTGTCCACAATCCCAATTAGCAACTCATAGAGCTTATAAGGGAATAAACAATTGGACATTTACAAGCATTCAAGTATCGATATTACTCACAGTGATCGGCTTGTGGATTCGCCCTGGAGCTTGACCCTACACATTTCATGAACACAGAAGGGTCACTAACAGTTCAATCCGTTCTTTAATTCACGTATTCCTCTTTAGGCTTCATTCTTATCTCATTAACTCATTTACAATGCTTAAATATGCTTAAGAGTGCTTACAAGTGAAAGAGAACGGAAAACGAAATACAGGACGAGCATATAAAATTTCAGAAAACAGGGTCCCCGCTCGAGCGTAAACTTCCCCGCTCGAGCGGACCCTTAAGGCCTGTAAAAGTACTGGTTGCATGAAAAATACGCTCGAGCGTGGAATAGAGTGCTCGAGCGGAAGGCCTGCCTACAAAAGCTCCCCGCTCGAGCGTGAAACATTCCGCTCGAGCGAATATCCAACTCTGCAAAAAGTGTTGGGAGCACGAAATTTACGCTCGAGCGGAGGTTCTCCCGCTCGAGCGGACCTCAAAATTCTGGAAAACCCAGAATGTGTTCTTGAGCTCAACTTCGACATTTCAACCACATTACTTGCATGCAATGGTTCAAATTACACATTTACACATGTTAACATGCTACCAATACAAGATTACAACATTAGGAAGCTCAATTTCAATGATTACGCACTCGCATGTTTCAAATTGACACTAACTTCAATTCTATCATACATATTCATGCATTTTAAGCTCCCATCTTCAATTATTCAAACATGCATGCCCATCTTGATTTCATTTCTATTTCAAAAGATGCAAGTGGTGCCTATTCCCATAAGGTTCAACAAAACCAAGCTTGTATGCATGATCAAACTTCAAATCTTGCTTAAATGGATATGATACATGGTAGATTATGCAACTTATGGCAATTCAAAAGCAATCTTATGCATGCATGATCATGTCTCAAAAAAAACCAATTTAAATCATGCTCTTGATCACAAAAATACTTTGAGGTCACAAGATTACAAGTTTAATCCATGAATTCAAGAGTCAATGGCTTACCTAGAAGTCTAATTCTTTAATCTATGGTCCAATTAGAGTTGGACTTCAAAATTCCAAGCCCTCAAGACCAAACGCAGATTTTTCTCTCTTCTCTTTCTCTAATGGTCGGCCTGCCTCTCTCTAGAGAGTTGATCAGCCAAAATGAAGTTAAAGGAAGGGAATTGAGTGTAAAATGCCTTTACATAACTCCCCACTCACAATATAATAATAATAATAATAAAGCAATTTGGCACTATTCATCAATTTAATCGATTTAATCTAACTCGAATCAATTTTCAATTAAATTTCACCGTAGGCTCTAAAAATTATGCTAATTACAATGACGTAATCAATTTCGGGTTCTGTGGCCGATAAGGCCCTCAATTTAATTTCCAAAACAGATTATTCAAACAGATATTCCTACGGTGAACAAATAGAATTTCAAAATCACATATATTCACATAATGACACACAAAATCATGCTAAACCTATAATCATACTCAAATTAAGGACCAATTAGCATACTACGGAATAGGGGTATCACAGCAAGACACAGCTTTTCAACAGCTGAATATTTACATTCACAAGAATTTAAAAACCTACTAAGGTAATAAACAGCTTGCTCCTTGCCTTCTTCATTATCTTGGGCCAAGAAAGCTCCCAATGAATCTTCTGCTGCAGCTATGTACAACTTCAAGGGCTTGTCACCCTTTGGTGGCATCAGCACTGCAGGGTTGGCCAAGTAGGCTTTGATACATTCGAAAGCAATTTGATGCTCTTCTGTCCACACAAATTCCTCTTCATCTTTCAGCCTTAATAAGGAAGAAAAAACTTTAGTTTTCCTGCAGTGTTAGAAATGAATCTTCGAAGAAGAAAATTACCTGTCCAAGGAACTTTTGTAATTCTTTCTTACTTGATGGAGGTCTGGTTTCAATGATGGCTTTGGCTTTATTCTGGTCAATCTGTATTCCTTTCTTGTGTACCACATAGCCCAAGAAATTTCCAGATGATATGCCAAAAGCACACTTAAGAGGATTGAGCTTCAATTTGAACTTTCTCATTCTTTCAAAGGCTGCTTCTAAGTGAAACAGATGCTCCTCCATGGATTGGGATTTAACTACAATGTCATCAATATAACACTCTAAATACCCTCCAATGAGGTCATGAAAGATAGTGTTCATAGCCCTCTGATATGTAGCTCCAGCATTCTTTAGGCCAAATGGCATTTTAACCCATTCGAAGGTGCCAATATTTCCAGGACATCTGAATGCTGTCTTGTGGACATCCTCCTCTGCAATGCAGATCTGGTTATAACCAAAATGTCCATCCATTATTGATAAAACTTGATGCCCTGCTGAACTGTCTACCAACAGATCCACTATAGGCATGGGGTACTCATTTTTTGGAGTTGCTAAATTCAAGTTTCTGAAATCAATGCATACCCTCATTTTACCGTTCTTCTTAACCACAGGCACAATATTAGATAGCCATTCCACATACCTGGCTGTCCTAATAAAGCCTGCTTTGAGTAGTCTAAGAATCTCCTCCTTGACTTTCTGAATTACTTCTGGACTCATTCTTCTTGGTTTTTGCTTGTGTGGCTTGAAGTTAAGTTTCATAGGGAGCCTATGTTCCACTAATGATCTATCCAATCCTGGTAGTTCATTATAAGACCATGCAAAACAATCTTTATATTTCTTTAGAACAACCAACAACTGGTCCCTGTCCAGAACATTCAGACAAGCACTTATGTAGGTGGGCTGCTGTATAGAATCTTCCCCTAAATTTACTTCTTCTAAGGGGTCTTGTGTCTAAGAACTTACTGAAGCTTCTTCTTTGATTTCTTCTATCTTCGAAGCAATCTCCCTGCTTTGTTCTGCTCCCAGGTTCTTTAATTCAACATCTTTGCCCTCCTCATCATAGACAAAATCTGTCCACAAGGCTTCCTCTTCCTGTATCTCCTGGACTTTTGTTTCAATGTCCAATGCACAGTATTTATCAAGGGTCAAAACTTTGGCCTGTTACTGCTTCTGCTTGCAGCCAATTATCATGGCTTCTCTCTTGCTCCTGTACTTTCTGGACTATTGATTTTACATCCAATGTTGAGAATTTAATTAGAGCCAAAGACTTGGCTTCTTGTGTTTCATTTCTTTGCCTACAACCAGGCATCATTGTCATCCTTAACGACAACCTCCTCATCAGCACTCTCCTGGACTAAGTGCTTCAGGTGCGTCACTTCCTCATCAACCGTCACTTCGGCTGAGCCATCAGGTTTCCTGAGTATACTGTGTGGTGTCACTCCCTCAATATACAGTTTGGCCTTTGCGAAGTCTGCACAGGCTATGAAAGGTTGAGGATCTGCATCAATTTCCTCTGTCTCTCCATTGCCTAAGGCCATCATAATTTTCTGATGCAAAGAGGAAGGCACACATTTGTTAGTGTGAATCCAATCTCTCCTAAGTAAAGCATTGTATTTAGCATTACTATCGATTACGAAGAATGCTGTCATGCAGTCCCTGGTTCCCACACTCAGGTTGATGGGTAGAATTCCCTGAGCCATCTGTTTGTCTCCAGCAAAGCCAGCGATGGTTGTGCTGGTTGGGATTAACCTAGGATTCTTTTTCCCTAGTTTCTTCAAAGAAGATTTCGGTAGTAAATTCACTACTGCCCCATTATCTATCAGGACTCGGGTCAATTGTATCCCATCGAAGAAAGCCTTGTTGTACAAAGGCTTGACATGTTGTGTCATAGAATTCGAGGGATACTCAAAAGGATATGAGAGGTTGATGCTCACCTCTTCTTCACTCTCATATTCAGTTTCCATTGGGGTAGCCATTCCAGAATCATCTTGTACCATACTCACTTGTGAGTCTTCACTAGAGACAGGAATAGGATCAATTTCTTGGCCATCTTGGTCCTCATCTCCAGCTTGGAACTCATGAGGTAGTATGTGTACCATATTGACTGATACTAGAGGAAATGAGCCAAATTGGATGGCTGGCTGTACCTGTTTCCCCTCTTGGCCACCTTGTTCAGTTACTTCAGCAGCATCCTCCATGCTGCACTCTGGCACTTCGTTGTTAACTGATTCCTTCGAAGGATTTTTCTCAACTGGTTTTTCAACCAAAAATGTTTGCTCAGCCATGAAGGCTTCGAACATTTCTTCCTCCACCATTTCTTTCTTTTGGCTTATGCCAATTTCTTCTTCTGTCTCGCTATCACTATCCATCAAAGCTTTCTCCAATCCTGCTAAGCTAGATTCTTCTCTGGCTTTTAGTTCAGAATGAACCTTGGCCAACTGTTCCCTGCTGCAACCCACCTTGCTTTGTAGAGTTGTCTTTGGAGTATGGTCTGACTTTGGAGTCTTCTTTCCTTCTGTCTGGACCAATGAAGAGCTCTCTCCATTTTCTTTCATATCTTTCTGGTACTGAGTTGTACCTGCGCTGAATCTTTCTCCTTTGTGATCTCGAAATGACTGGGACCATATCTGGTTCCTTCGTCTTGGGTGTTTAAGCAATACCCAATTGTTCGGAGCCACCAAAGGAGGTTTAACCATCCTTCATTGGTTTCCAACATTCTCTGAGTGGGTACTTCCCTAGGTTTGTTCTGCATCACAAACCAATCTGGAACTCCAGGTACCCACGAACTTACTGACTCAGATGTTGAACTGCTTCTTTCTACCTTCGAAGCCATCTTTGAAGCTGGCTGTGAAGGCACTTGCTTGGTCCTGATCTCATGTTTCGAGCCTGATTCAGGTCTTCGATGAAGGTGGCCACTTTCTGTCCTGTGTGAGGTTGGTCTAGGAGGCCAATCTCTGGCTTTGATCCCATAACCTGAACTCTTCTACAGTCTTCTTTCAGAATGACTGCTCTCCATTCTGTAGTAGTTAGGTGGCCTGGACTCATACAAGTGCATTCTATCGACTGCTGGTTCAACTACCAATGGCTGCTGCCTAACACTAGCCGGATACGGCCTTTTGTTATAAGCATTGGTTGGTTTAAGACGTCTCTGCACATCCCTGTAGTATTACTTTCCATCAATTGGAAGCCCCTTCAATCATTTATAACTCAGTCTGCACCTGGGACACATCATTTGCATTACTGCTGCCTCTAAGGAATCATCATCCAGTGATTCTTCATCAGAGTGTTCCCTCTGGTGTGAGAAACCTTGTCCAATAACTGGCAGATTTCTGGTGTCTGTTTTAATGGTTATCTGGTTAGCAACATGCATCTGCACATTGACTTCTTCCAATTCTGTCAATGACAAGTTCTGGAAGTCTGACACAATGACATTGGCTGCCACCTCTCCAACTTCTGGAAATGGATTACTGTCGATCCCCATGGCCTTTTCTGCTTTGGCTGGGAATTTCAAACTTCCTTTCCGAATTTGTTCTTGGATCTTGTCTCGAAAAACAATGCAGTTTTTAGTCGAGTGAGACCAAGAGTTATGCCATTTACAATATACTTTTCCCTTAAGTTCATTTGGAGATGACAGTTTTACTCCTTTAGGTAACTTAAGGAAGTTGGCCGCAAGCAAATGATCAAAAATGTCATCTGCCTTTGTTAAATCGAAAGAGTACTTTCTGTGAAGGTCTTTCTTTTTAAACTGCTAGTCAATTGTTGTATCCTTATGAATTAATGCCTCACAGATCACAGGTTCTTTGCCCACAATCTCTGCTGCATCGATCTCATAATTAGGATCTCTATAATATGTCTTGTACGATACATTATTTCGATCTTGTTCCTCCTCTAGTAATGCTTCATACCTAGACACCTTATAGGTTAGTTCCACAAAATCTCTGAATTCAGTTGAGTCAAACTTCTTTCGAAGCCTGAACTCTAAGCCATTTTGAGCCAATCTTATGAATTCTGGCTCTGGCAGAATGACTCTACATTTATTTCGAGCCCTTTTAAATCTAGCAATAAACTGAGTAGCCTTTTCTTCAGGCCTTTGACTCAATCTTGCCAAGTCTTCCATGGAAACCTCTGGCTCCGATTGGAAGAATTGGGCATGAAATGCCTCTTTTATTTGTTGCCAAGTTTGAATGGAGCCAGGTGTAAGGTTGATGTACCATACAAATGCTCCCATAGTTAGAGAATTTGGGAATAATCTTAGTTTCATATAGTCATGATTAGTAAATTCACCACATTGAGCAGCAAACCTAGCAATATGCTCTATTGTTGATTAGTTTTCACTCCCATAAAAAAGGGTAAAATTTGGTATCCTGAACCCCCTTGGGTATTCATGTACCCTATCTACCCATTCTGGGTATGGTTTTCTGTATACAGGAGTCTGGACCCCCCGAGCCATCAGTCCACACATCTCCCTAACAATATCAGCAATTTGGTTCCTAGGGACCATATTTTGTGCCTGCTGAACCACTACTAGAGGGAAAAACACAGGATTTGGTGGACAAACTTGTGCTTGTGGTCCTCTTGGTCCATAAGGTGGTACATTTGGGACTAGTTGTCCCTGTGGTGCAGGTTGCTGTTGGGGGTGTGGGTAACCCCTTTGAGCCTGTCCTGCGAAAGGTGCTGTAACAGGTGTTGTGTCCCTTCCATTTGCAGGCAAACCTTCCAACCCCCGGGTATAAATTCGAATAAGGGATTAATGAACCCCCTTGTACCAGGTATGGCTTCGAACATGGATTTGTGACCATTCTTATGCCAGTTTCTTGTACTGGGCCAGATCCACCAATTTGTATGGCTTCATGTTGAGTACTGAGGCATTTTGACCTGCTATAAGCCTCGAAATGGGTTCATACCAAGATTGAGGTGATGGTCTTTCATAGTTCTGACTACTAGTTTGACCATTAGAATGTCCATTAACTTGCATAGGCTGTTTATCTCTAGCCAATCTTTGTTGAGGGACATTCAAAACTTCCTCGATGTGTCTTGTGTTTGTTGGTTGGTGGTTATTCATTCGATCCAAAAAGGATGTTGCCCACCTTTCCATTGTGTTCATTAATTGCTGTCCCATGGCATCTACTAGGCCATCCCATGGATTTATTGGATGAGTAGATGGAACAGTGGATGGTCCAATTCCTTGGTTTCGTCCAATACTATGAACATGTGGTTCTTGTCCTGAAGTACTGGTCTGTTCGACCATTGGTTCTGATAATATGGGAGTTTCCACAGGATGTGTTACCACATTATCCTCTAGATTAGGTATTTCTACCTCTCCTTCTACGCCTTCTTCCAAGCGTTCATTTTCTCCTTGTCTTCTTCGTCTAGCCATTTCAATTAGTCCCACCGGGCGTGCCAAAAATATATGTTGGCTTTTTGGCTTTCGAAGGGTATCTTTGTAAATGCGAGTGTGCCAGCAAGGATCAATCAGTCCTTGCAGAAATGTTAATTGCCAACTAATTATCAGACGATTATATTTTAGTTCTTTCAGCCTCAATGAAGAGGACTTTTACTGGTGGCTTGACTTAGGAGAAATTAAGCAAAATAACAGTTAAATGAAGAGCAATTGAAGTATTTCATTAGAATGAAAGCTTACAATGATCCAAACTCAGCCTCGTAGAGGTTTACAGCAACAATCTACTTGAAACTACTCCTATGAATGAAGTGCAGTGCAGGAATTTGAAGTACAGGAATGTAAAGAGCAGGAATTTAAAGAATAGGAGATGTAAAACTGGGAAAGAAAATATGTAAAGTAAGACTGGTTTGTATGATCTGAGTCCGGGGGTTTTTCTGGGGTCTTCTCTACTATTTATACTGCTCAAGAGTGACCATCGAATTGCACTTCCAACCGTCGAACTGCTCCTCCATGATCATCCATCATATTGCCCCAATATTAGCTCTATTACGCCATAACTTGCAGTTAAGCTTCCCTCCTAAATTTGAATCTGAAATGCGAGTAACCGTTGGAGCCACGTCACTTTGTATCCCTTTGTTGATCCGCTGCTACTCAGATCTTTTAATAACCAATACTAACTGCCACGTATACGATCAGGATCGATGACCTGAATAGTCTTCCTATATTACCCTTATTTCGCCACGCGTCGAATTGTAATTGTCTCGTACAAAATATGTAGCCAACACAAACTGAAAAGTTATAAATCCTTAGAAACTACTAATCTGAGATCTCCACCATCGCCATGATGTGATATTGTGTTTTGATAATTTACAAATGAGCAAACTGACAATTTTTACAGTTTTAAAATTGCAAACTAATAATTTTACAAATTTGAAATGCAAATTTATGCAGTTTGATGAGCAATAAATTCAAATTCTAATTTTTTACAATTTTGTGAACTGAAAATTATGTGCTCTGTATGATAAAGAGTTTATTTTATTTTATTTTATTTTTTCGTGTTTTGTGGTGTTGGAGAGGATGTGGTTAAATTTTCCTATATTTTTGCTCTAATTTCTCTTTCTTTTTTTTCGTTCTTTCTTTCCGGTGATGTTCTAGACATTTTGGTGAGTGTCTGACTATATTTTTGACGTTTAGTAACGTTCTGGACATTTCGGCGATTTCTAGTAATGTTTAACATTTCGACGAATTTTCGGCGATACTTCGGCCACTTTCTGATGCTGTTGAACATTCTAACGAGTTTTCGATGACTATTAGATGAAAGTTCGGCGATGGTGGGATATGACAGCATCTTTAAATTTTTTTTTAAAAAAAAAATAGAAACAATTAAAAATATGTAAGATTAATTATTACAAGTAGTTTATTTTTAAATTAGGTGAGTTTTGAACTGTTGAAATAGAACCTCCCGGTTAGTGCTTTTTCTTTTTGCAACATATAAAAATTTGACATATATTGGGTATGTTTACTGTAACTTTTCTCAAGTTAGCAATTAAAAAAGTAGAAGCTAAATTCAGCCATATTTCAATTTTTATATAATTAATTTATTTCGATTTATTTAAGTTATTTTGACTAATTTTTTGGTCTAAATTTAGTTTAATTGGCTACAATCATTAACTCTTTTTTTTAATGCAAAATGAGCATAAATAGCACGTGAGGGCAAAATTTTAAGCTTGTTAAGTGGGTCAATTTCAACAATTTCAGTGATTATTTTTCAGAAAATATCTTAACTAGCGTTGTTAATTAGATTAAATTAGCATAAAATTTAAAAGTAATTGTTAAAATCGAGTCAATTGAAAGTGTGGAGATTAAAATGACAATTTACCCTTATTTTTATGATTGGTGGAGAAAGAAAAATTAAAAATAAACAAATATTATATAAAAGCTCTTAAACCACAAGTGTTATTGCTCCCCCAACATAATCATAAAATATTCAAAAATGCTATAAAGGGTTATTTTGAAAAGATTATTAAAATTTGATTTTTTTTTATAAAAAACGTGTAAAAAATACAAAAGATGATGTGATTTAAAATGGGTTAAAAGTTGAAAGATAACTTTTAGCCATCTTCTCAAAATAGCTCAAAATCACATTTATCAATTCATAATTTATTTTAAATGTGTTTGTATTATAAAGATTAAATTAATGACATATGAGATTTATAAATAAAATAAATTTGAACCATTAATTTATTTTTCTGACTAAATTTTAAATTCATAAATCTCAATTTATAATATTACTATAAAATATTTATGTCAAAAACACAAAACAATATGGACTCGCTGGTCATGCTTGTTTGTATTGTACCGAGGCCAAGAATTTATTTTTTATTTCTTTATTTAACCCAGATCAGATTGGCATTTTTGATTTGGAAACATACCGAATAATTTCTCACGAAGATAAAGTTGAAAGGAGAATTAACTGCACAGTGGTGGAGTTAAATTTTTTTACAAAATCATAAAAAAAACTATATACTGTTTTAATTATTGAAATATATAAACTTTTTTATTGAAAAATATATATATATATATTTGACTGGAAAAATACTTGGGAGTACTAAAAAGGGAGTATTAAAAGGAGCACTAATGATGTGGCAGTAGGTCCCGTCCACTTTTTATGCCTTGTTTTTTTTATTTTTTTATTTTTTTTTTTTTTATTATTCTCAATACATTAATACTATTAATAATGTATTTTTTAGTTTGTTGTTGTTGACTGCACCACTGGATAGTTACTTTCCCAAGTTAAAAAGGTGACGTGTGATCTGACGTGTCTCGACTTAAGATTTCGAAGTGGGTCCCTCAAAGTATACATAAAGTCTTTGTCAGGTGGCCCTCTTTTAGCAAGTATAGTATAATACTATATAAATTAATAATTTTTATAATATTTTTTTTAAAAAAAAATGTTTTAACAAAGACACATGTTAGCAACAATAAAAAACACACATTATTTGGAAGTAGTTTTTTAATCACTAAATTTGTTACTATAAAAGTTTGGGTTGTGTTACATCCCCTAAAAAAAAAAAAAAAAAAAAAGAAAAAAAAAAAAAAAAAAAAGAAAAGAAAAAAGGAGCTCTAGTGTATTTTTTAATCACTAAAAACTTGTACTTACCTTATTTGGAAGTAGTTTTTGATCAAATTGACTCAATTGTACCTTTGCTAATTTCCAAACAGGCAGAGTAGTTATATATATATATATATTTATTGTCAATATAAAATAGAGATTGCTATTGGCACTCATTTTTTATAATCACACTCCAAATTTTGTCACTTAGTGTGCATTGAAGACTGTGTCATATGTAATTTTTTATGCTAAAAACAAAATATAGAGTGTAATTATAAAAAAGAGGAGTGCGAATAGCAATCACCTATAAAATACAAAACTTACTGTATTTCCGAACAACCTTTTATCATTTAAGTCATTTATGATAGTCACCTTGTGTAAAAGTGTCTTTAACGCTTACCATTATTTCTTATCAAATTTAAATTTGATGAACTAAGTGTAGTTTTGTTACTTCAACTATGAACACAAACCCATATCAAATAAGAAAAAACCTAAAACTTTCATCAAATTGAGGGAGTCTTGAGTGTTTCGTCAAATTGAAAAAGATAACCGTTATTGTTGGAGGTAGTTGTTGGGGCGTCACAGTACACTGGTTGTCCGGCCGATTGTCCTTGCGAAAATGGAGAGAAATTTACATAAGCAGGTAGATCGGTTGTTTGATGAAAACTAAAAATTTAGTATTAGAACGCTTGATATCAGATGAAATTTTTAACTCAAATCTTTACTCAAATTTGATGGGGGAAAAAAGAGAGAGTAAGTATTGGAGAGACTCTAAAGTTGGGTCTGTCTTTATACCTTTTTATGAGAATTTGTGTTGATTATTCATGTGACTGGTCGATAAATAATAGAACTACTATTCAACACCAAAGCAAAAAAATCAATTAATTGGTAAAAAATTCATTTTTATGAGTTTATTTGTTATTTAATCTAATATTTAATTTTTTTTGTGATAAGAATAAGTGTGAAAAAATCATCAAAAAAATTAGTTGGAAAGTTGCTGACAATGGTGATTAGTGGCGGTGAGGTGAATAGATAGGTAGTATTGAACATATAGGTAACACATGTAAATATTAGAATAGACAGTTGGACATTTGATAGATAGTTGGATAGATAAGTGACACGTATATATATTTGAACAAATAGGTGACATGTATACAAATATGTGACATTTAATAGATAGACAGATTGGTAAACTTTTGAACAGATAGTTATCTTTTTGGATAGATAATGATCTTTTGGCCAAAACAAATTTAAACTTGAACATATTGGAGTAACAGTTTCAAAAATAGGACTTGAGTGTCTTAAAAAAATTTACAAATAAGTGTGGAATGTGAAATTATTTCCACAGAAAAACGCGAAATGATGCGTCAAATCCTTTACATTCTACGAAGAGCAATCAAACGTCAGTGATCACTCCTAATTAGGATTGGTCGGGAGGATCCTCTGACAATCGAGTCAGAAAAATAAAATATTTCTAACATAGGATTTGATTGAGCTTTAGTTGAGTTAGATAGGACCCACTTACTTGTCTCTTATGCCTTGTTTGCTTACCTTTTTATGGTTATTCTAACTTAAACATCATCCATTGGATCTTGCTTTGATTAAAAGGTTTTGCCCAAACCTAACTTTAGTCGGGCAACTTGCCAAGTGTGCTTTGCCTCTGATCGTTGGATCATTAGTGTATAGATGATTTAGATGATATCAGATGTCAGTGGCCAACTTATTGAGCGCCACGGCCGTAGAATTAAACTAATCGGACGATTTTACTTGCCATTAGGTCTTGCTTACATCCTACTCTTATCTGTTCTATGCTCCCTACCGTCGAATGAAGGCTTATCTGACACCTCTCCTTTACTTAATAGATTTGGTCTTCTAGAAGGCTATCTTTTATAATTGCTTTATCCCCACGCGCCTTAATCAGATGACAAGTTGTTGCTAGATGTCCTTTGTAAACTTCAAAGAATGTGTTTTACTCTTATTATTTTTGGCTTGGGCTAGCGTGACTAGGCTTGAGTCTGGGCTCATATATTTTCCCTCCACAATAAGGATACAAGTTTTTAATTTATTAAAAAGTACAATAAAAATTTACACCACAAAAATTCTAACTACTTTGTAAATATTTTTCTTATATCCATTGACCTGTTATTCTTTCCAAAGCCCGTTTGGGATGAGTGTTTGGGCTAAAATAGTCATATAGGACAAAATATGTTATTTTAGTTAAATAGAATAAAAATGCCACATTCAACTCATAATCATTTTATTTTTTCTCTCACAAAAGTAAAAAAAGTCAAAAAATCTATCTCAAACGAGAAAAATAGCAAAAAAACCAACCTACATCCCAAACAAATACTAAATAGTATAAAAAACATGGCAGACCTTGTTATTGGTCAAAATACAATTGTATAAAATAAATCACTTACTTTGTTTGGTATTCAAATGAAAATATAGTTTTAAAATTTTTTGTCATTTTTTTTCATACTTTAGTTAATTTTTTAAAATAATTTTTAGATACACATAATCTAATTATATTCAAAACATAAAATATTTGTAAAGAAATTTTTAATTTTTTTTTTAAAAATAACAAATAAAATAATGACACATTTTTGACATTTTTTTAAAAGATTTTTTTTATAGATTTTTTAATAATACATCTATGCTTTGTGCATTAAAATATGATTTTTTTTTACTAAAAATCAATACAAAAATTAATTATTTTGTATTGTTATTGTCGGTGGGGCGCACTTTGCTCTAGATAATTGTGGATTTATTAAAATTGATAATTTTAACTTGACAGTGAAATTAACTTATTATGAAATTAATTTAGATCAATTAATTTTTTATATACACATTTATCTGAATTTATAGTATAAGATAAACGGTTCATATAATTGATTAATCTCACATTGTGAATTTACATTTTAACAAAATTGAACTCGATAATTACTCTATTTTAGAAGAAATTTTTTTTGTTAATCATACCCCCAAAAAAAAAAAAAAAAAGAAGAAAGAAAGCCCCTGGTTCCCTCCTTAATTTTCTCTCCCATTTTCTTTTCACGCTCGTTTCTCTCCTTGCTTCATAGAGAATTTCCCTCGTATTTTTGCCGCATGCCTCATATTTTCCTGAGCTTTCTCGCCAACCAAACAGGCCTTTACCCTGGATCTCCTTGCATCATAGGTTCCCCTTGTTATTTCACTACTGCATTTCTTTCCCGCGAACTTCTCTGCAAATCACAGCTCGTCTTCTTGTACAATTCTCAGTTCCAGCTCTTCTAGACCGAGAAACAGAGCCATATATATATAGAGAGAGAAAGAGAGAGAGAGAGGGAGATAAGTGAAGAACAAGGAGTTTTTAGAGGGGAAAAAGAATTTTTTTTTTAAAAAAAATTTGAATTGTTGAAATTGAATGGCGGAAATTGGAGCGAAATGGAGGGTTTTGAGATCGATATTGATGATATCTTCGAGTTTTGTATTGGCATCAATGATTGCTTCAGCTGAAAGAAGCTTGAAACAGAAATCATCAACCTATACCCCGGCTGAATCATCAGAATCGGCTTATATTTCACAGTTTGTGAATTTCTTATGGCAATCCAATCGATCGGGTTACCAACATGTTTGGCCTGTAAGTCAAAATCATCAATGTTATTTTGCTGTGATGCTGTTTCATTACATTCTACTATTGTGTTTATTTATTTGCTATTGTTAATCTATTACTCATTTTGCTTAATTTTAATTAAGATGGCCTTAATCAACTAATTTCATATTTATATAGATGAAGAGAAGAGTATACAAAATTAATCAACTTGTTTGTATATACATAGTTCGTTGTTTTGTCACCCCTTCTGGAATGACCCATTTGTGGATTACCCCCTCCAATTTGGAAATAACCACATAGCCCTTTGTGGTTTGCAGCCGTTAACAATTTAATAAAAAAAGACTAAAATACCTCTTTATATAATACGGATATTTTCGTCGTTTGTTTAGGAGGCAAAATGCACTTTAGCCCCTTATGTTCTATTCCATATTTGGTTTACCGTCTTGAAATTTGAAAAGGAGGATATAACCCCCTTATTTCTGGCACGTGTTTCACACTTGTTAAGTTGAACCGAATGGTTTATGGTGCACTTCAGTTCATAAACCACAAGGGGGTTATCTGCAAATTTGAAGAACTGATTAGTGGAATTTTAAGTGGGCACAATTGTTGAATTTGATTTGCAGGAAATGAAATTTGATGTGAGGATTGTTTTGGGTACCATAATTGGATTCTGTGGAGCAGCATTTGGGAGTGTGGGTGGTGTTGGCGGTGGTGGAATATTTGTTCCTATGCTCAGTCTAATTATCGGGTTTGATCCAAAATCTGCGACTGCACTCTCAAAATGTAAGATACAGACATTATCCATTTCATAATATCTCCAGAGAAGACTTGCATATTTTTAATCAACGTTAATGGATTGACCTATTGCCATTGACTTTGTAGATTATGAAAAAATAGAAAAAAAGGGATAGGTCTGAATATCTTTTTGTTTGATATAAATAAAAAGGCAACAAGATAAAAGAAGCTGAATGAGTTGACTTAAGACCTGGTTTTGGATTCATTCTTAACAATGGAAGAAGGGACTTCGCCTGTAAAACTTTCGAGTTCTAAGCATAAACTATTTTTAGACTCTGGATGGTTAATTTATTGCATTAACATGACATCAATTTTATTTGAGGTGAATTAAGTTGTTTTAGCATTATTGACGAATTTAATGGACTTCGAATCTTTGGAGACAGTCAAGAGTTTCATTTTGGCAGCCGTCATTTACCTCAGGCAGTTCACATGGCTTAAACTTTCTAGGACTTTTTTCTCAAATTGGTTTAACACCCATGGAAATTAAAAAAGTGGTTCTTAGGAAAGCTCACTTGTGTGCTCCATTAAACATCTCTGGTCGTGTAAATATGGTATTCATAGATTTTTGCATTATTTTTTGTTTAGGTATGATCATGGGTGGAGCAACTTCAACTGTTTACTACAATCTTAGGCTAAGGCATCCTACACTTGATATGCCCATCATTGACTATGACTTAGCACTGCTTGTCCAACCAATGCTCATGCTGGGTATTAGTATTGGTGTTGCTTTCAACGTGGTTTTTGCTGACTGGATGGTCACAGTTCTACTAATTATTCTCTTTGTAGGTAATGATTGGTTGCATTTTGAATTCTTCTAGCTTGGGATTCTGCTCCACTAGTTATCTTGATTTTAAATGGTGGTTTGCAGTCACATCAACTAAGGCCTTTTTCAAGGGTGTTGATACATGGAAGAAAGAAACCATTATGAAAAAGGTATCACGCATTTTACAAGTAGAATTAGAAGGCATTTGGAACCCATACAGACAATTAGATCATGCCACCTAGTTTTCAGTTGTATCATGATGCTCTGTTTGAATCTTGGATTTGTTGAGGGATTTGGAGAGAGAAAGAAAAAGGAAGGGAATTATGAATGAAACATAAGCTTCTTTATTTATTTATTTTTCCATATTTTCCTTCCCCTTTCTTTTTCCTCTACAGATTCCTACTCAAATCCAAGATCCAAACACAACCTAAATGTTCTTTCGATCATGTATAGGAAGTAGTTTGATTTCAAAGATATTATGCAATTTCAATGGTTTTATCACCATTTTTTATAGTTTTTTTTTTTTTTTTATCTATGTTCACCAAAATTGAGGCAGTGTAATGTGGGATTTGGACTTCTGTTTTTGTGTTCAAATGATGTCCCTGTTCCCCTTGAATGTACGTATTTATGCAAACAAATCTTAATTCTTCTATTCTGAATATCAATCTTTTCCTCTGATTTCAGGAGGCTGCTAAGCGTCTGGAGGCAAATGGTAAGTTGATCCACTATTCACTTTATTATACCAACACCATATAGAACCTTTTGCTCATAACTTTTTGTGTGGGATATTCATACATCTAGAAGGAGCAGAATACAAGCTTCTTCCTAGCGGCCCAAACAATGGCAACCAAAATGTGACCAAGGGTTCTTTAGAGCCAGAGGTGTGTATCCTATACAAGCTGTTTTCAGTTACATGCTGTCCTGAAATCTAATACATATAAGCATCCCAGGTCAGTATAATTGAGAATGTTTGCTGGAAGGAACTTGGGCTTCTCATTTTTGTTTGGGTTACATTCCTCGCACTGCAGATTGTCAAGGTTCTATAATCTTCCCTTTTTTTTCTTTCTCAAAAAGCTTATATTTCATCTCTCTTTTATGTACGAATTCATGAACTGATTGGTTTAATATTTTTGTCTAATGAAAAAAGACTCATACAGTCACTTGTTCAACAGCATATTGGATCTTGAACTTGTTACAGGTACCTTTTATTAGTTCATCTGAAGAAAGGGATTTACATTGTATTTTTATTATTTCATAGTTTGGAGGTTGACTGATGCAAACTGGGCTTTGAAGTATCTTTTTAAATTCATCTTTTTGAATGTCCTGCAGATCCCAGTTTCTGTTGGGGTAACTTTGTATGAGGCAATCAGCCTGTACAAGGGACACAGAGTGATTGCATCAAAAGGAGAGGATGGAACTAACTTCCATGTACACCAGCTGGCTTTGTACTGCTTCTGTGGTGTTGTAGCTGGTATGGTTGGTGGACTTCTTGGATTAGGTGGCGGATTTATTTTGGGTCCACTATTTTTGGAGCTGGGAGTTCCTCCTCAGGTAGTTTTGTGCTTTTTCATTATTACATTGAATTGAAGCCAAAAAAATAAAAAAATAAAAAATAATGGAAGACAAGATAGGGTGGTGATTTTATGTTTCCTTATTCATGAGCTGAGCAGTATTGACGTCTTTAGGAAGGTGCCGCATATGTGTTGGACACTAATACTCACTGGACACTTAGACGTGTCGTATTTTTTCTTTTTGTTCTTTTCTCGAACTAGACACGTTTCAAACACTTGGGTGATACACGTGTCCATTACTTAGACACACATGAAACACTTTGCAGGTTTAAATAAAGTATCTTAGGATTCAATGATAAAATAAAAACAATGTGGATCTACACCTATTAATCCCTCTTTTAATTTTGGGAATTTGAAAGTTAAAAGCTTCTATTTTGTTTATGAGAGTTTCCTAGAAAAGGTATTTGTACCTTTTGAAGTGGCCCGTCCTACCACCAATAAGCTTTATTTGCATTTCTTTTTCAATATTTAAAATGTGCAAAATAAGTTCTTACTGTTTTGATATAATAAAATATAAATGTATTTGTAATGTAAAAAATAAAGAAATAGTTAATATTTTAATGTATAAATATAAAAATATATGTATTTATTTGTTGTCGTGCCCGTGCCTCGTGGTGTTCTAATTTTTTGAAAATTGTTGTAACAGCTTGTGTTGTGTTGGTGTGTCTATATCATGTTGTATCGTGTCCCCTGTCTATATTCATGCTTCTTAGTTCATATGATGGCTATACTTTTAAGTACTGAATCCACATTAAAAAAATACTATGGGTTAATTCATTGTTATGTATAACTGTTACTTGGTTCTGCATACCTTTCCTGCTTATATTGGACCTCAGTAAACCTGCTTGCTTTGTGGAAAATGAAATTTGTTCCAAGTAACTAACAGAATTAATGCTTCAGTCACCTTACCATTGAAATACATCTCCACTATATGTAACATTAGCAACAACAAAAAAAAAAATTATCTTGCATTCCCAGAAATGATTTTGAGTGAGCTAGAATAGTATCAATTCAGTTGTTTTCATTATTTGGATAGTTGTTGAATAATTTGATAATTAATGTCTGGATGAGGAAATTGGGTGTGGTACAAAACAGTTTCAGGTAGAAACTTTCTTAGAAACTCAGAAATTCTAGGTAAAAATCACATGACTTCCTCACATTAGACACTAATTGGATTTTTCTAAACTGTGATCTCAAAAAATCTGTCTACTCTGGTCAGTCTGGTCTGGTCCTAAACTCCTTGAGAATTTTTGTTCAGGTTTCAAGTGCCACGGCCACCTTCGCAATGACCTTCTCTTCATCAATGTCTGTCATAGAATATTACCTTCTAAAACGGTTTCCGATTCCCTATGGTAAGTTAACGTAATACTACCAAAATACTTCATAGAAGCAATTCCTATTATTCTTTTAAGAAATCATCTGAAAACCCGAGTAGAAATGACACAGGAATTTTCTTCTGCAGATATTGTCTTTTGTTCATCTGATTGTTTTAAATTTGATTATTGTCTACATGTATATGGCAGCTCTCTACTTCATGGCTGTGGCAACTATTGCTGCTTTAATTGGGCAACATGTCGTAAGAAGACTGATCATCATACTAGGAAGGGCATCTTTGATCATCTTCATTCTGGCTTTCACAATCTTTGTGAGCGCAATCTCACTAGGTGAGCTTGATCTTCCCCATCTTTGTTACCGCAAATCTCTGCTGCTTTACATTTTTAAATATTGTTGTTTTATTTTCAGTTTATTGACAATCTGTTTGTTTGGTCGGAAAGTGTTTTCAGCATTTTCTGATGTTTGGTACAACAAAAAACGAAATTCAACATGTTCAACAGAAAATGAAATTATTTGGGCAGAAATGTCCACTTTTAAAAGATGGAAAATATTTTTCGGACTAAAGTTTTATCAATACCACCATACTATCACAACTAATATCACCTATTCTTTTTCTAGTTTTCTGTACAACAAAAAACAAAAGTCAACAAAAAAACATTTTTCGTACTTAACAGAAAACAAGCTTATTGGTCAGAAAATATATTTTTTACTTTTGAAAAGTGGAAAACGTTTTTCGGACTAAAGTCTTATCAATGTCATCACATTATCACAATCACAATCACCTCCACCCCCATCACCCCACCACCACCACTGTACGATCACACTTCCATCACCATTACTGCCACCATCACCACTAATACAATCACTACTAGTACATTACACAACCAACATAGGAAAACATTTTCTAAAACAGGTTTTTTGTAGAAAACGTTTTTCCTTTGAAAATGTTTTCTGCTGAATCAAACGGAGCATGAAGTCAGTCTTGATTTCTTATACATTGTTGCTTTTGTTGGATAGGTGGCATTGGCATAGTGAACATGATTGGGAAGATTCAGCGACACGAATACATGGGTTTTGAGAACCTCTGCAAGTACGATGCTTAGTTTCTCATCTTACTTCCCCGCCTTGGAAAACCAACATTTTTATAGGATTCCTTGTTGTTATAAATCAGCCTCCTTAGTACACAAATGTTGGCCTTATGCCATTCTTGCCCTTTGTAGGATGAACTGTAACTTGCATTGATTCTGTTACATAAAATATTCCAGTGCAGCTATAGGTAAAGCTATAAAAGGGTGTTCTAATCTCTTATTATGTTTATATTTTACTCTCTGAAAATTCAATTGCATAGTTTGGGTTGATGATGAACTGATTTAACTGGTTGTCTAGATCACAACTTTGACTTCTATATTTCACAAGTTGGCAATAGCAGAAAAATTAAAAAGGATTTACTATTAGAATGAAAATACCAAACTAATAATAAACCAAAAATAACAAATAAATATTATTATTAGAGAGAAGGTTTAGAGAAGCTTGAACAGTGGTCGAGACACGAAGATTGTGCTTTCCTTAGGAATGTTACACCCTCTTTTGCACCTAGGAATGGCAACGGGCAGGGGCGGGGCCGGGGATCATACTCCCCATCCTCGATCTCCAATGGTAGAAATTTTCTCGTTCCCAGACCCGATCACCGACGGAGAGCCTATTACCGCCCCCGCCCCCGCCCTCGTCCCCGCCTCCTAACAGGGATCGGGTTTCCCTGACCCCGAAAATTCCCAGGCCAAAATAAAAAAAAACAAAAAAAAACAACATATATATTAAACAAGAACAGATTGAAATGTTTATTCCCATGCTTGATTAAGCAAAAAAATAAAATATATTGTAAATGATTTCTAGAACCAGATCAACTAAAACAAGAAGCAAAGGCTATGGAAGCTCTGTCTTATTGAACACAAAACATCTAAAACTGCAATAGTTTGGCAAAGTGTAACATTATCTACTTGAATCCTAGTTCTGTTTTACTAAACACAATTCAAGAAGGCATATAACTAAACAAATTGCAAGCATGATATGCAATCGAAGGAAATCTATGAGTTCAACAATGGAAAGACTTCATGATTGAAAGGTTCGGAAACAAGAGGATACATATGGTTGTAATAGCTTTTACCTAAAAAAAGTCTTACGAACAAAAGCAAAAACATCAATGATTTCAGCAACAAACATCAACAAAATAAATACTGCCAATTCAAAGTTAAGATTGCAGTTTATCCAAAAGGGCAACAATATGCGAAGTGGAACTGAAACATGAGCCTAGAATACAAGCATGCCTTGAAGAGTTCTACACAGGTACCCAACAGGAGCTAGCACAGAAAACCCAACCCCTCCATCACTGCAGCGTCCATTGACCATCTTCATCGATCACAAAATCTTTGTGGTACCCTACTTTCACCATATTCCGAACCTCTACCGATGGAAGGACGACGGCGATTTGCGGTGATGAAGAAGAGAGAGAGAGAGAGAGAGAGAGAGAGAAACCGAGAGAGGGAGCCTAAAATGAGTGAAAGAAGAGAGAAAACATATATATATATATATATATAGGGAGGGGTACAGTGGTAATTTCATATCGGAGGTAAACGGGGACGGGGCCGATGATGGGGTGGGTCTGGGGCTAGGGAAGGTATCACCGTCCCTGGCCCGAAAATGATCGGGGATTTATTTTTGAATACCATCCTCGGGCCATCGAGGGTATTTTTCGGGAAAAAACCGTTCCAATCGGGATCGGGAGGTCGGGTCCCCGTCAGGTCGGTTTCAAATTGCCATCCCTATCTGCACCGAGTTGAATGGTGTTCCTCTCCCAAGATACAATGACCTTCAAAATCACTTGTATGCAGCAAAAGTAAATTCATGAACCTTAAATTGGCCAACACTCACTTGTAAACTCAATACCGTAAACTCACAAAATATATAACAGAGTAGAAGAAGACAAGAAGAAAGACTTTTTTTTTTTTTGTCTGTTTAGAAAACAACATTGAAGTCTTATTATATACACAATTAAATAACCATAATTCAAATATTTAGGAGACATTGTAGGATAACCCAAAAGACTAGGAAACTAATTTAACGATATAAACTTATTCCTAAAAAGATGCAAATATCAAATAAAATAAATTAACTTAACTACATTTTTAAAATTATAAAATAACAATCCCCCACATAATTTAAAATTGAAAAGAGTGTTTTTGATACACAGTGAGTGTAGATGTCTTCTAGACTTGAACCTTCAGTTAGTGTTAATAAGTTTCTGTTTGAAGAAGCCATAGTAAACAAAGTTTTGAACTAAGTCCTTGTGATCAAACATAGGCTTACCACACGCACAGTATGGGCAATTATCATGGTTCTGAAATGGTTTTGTGCGTTAAACGGTCATGCACACATATCTTGTTTCTACAAGTGTCTTTAGGGAGCAACCCAATTTCTGACAACAGCGACCCTACTGCCACACTTATATAGGTGTATCCTCCAAGGGTGATTTGTGACCAACACCCTGTAGAAATCCTACCTTAGATACATTCAGAGCTAAGCAATTCCTAAAACCCGTCATAATAGTGAGCACTATCACCATAGGAATAGGACCAATGAATTTCCCTCTAATATTTTTAGTGCTCTTCCAAGTCACACATCAACTTCATTATTACCTATTGAACCTTATGTTGGAAAAAATGGTTTAATATAGGCATATTTTTTAGCCCAAGTTGAGTGGGCCCCAAACGTCTTTTGGGGTGGGTCCGAAGAGGTGAAGTGTTCCTTGCCGCGTGGCAAGTCACAAGGTGAAGACGGAACGTTAAAACCATTTATGAGTGAATGGGAAGTTGACGTCGTTTT
>JAPPVO010007869.1:0-14656 GCA_030407325.1 Camellia japonica
TTGATCGCTCGATCGGCGGGAGTCCCGCCTTTTATCCCGCTTGGTTCGTTGCCGGGGCTCAGGGCTCGGTGGCGGTACGGAGCTTATTGGTCGAGCGATTTCGGGGAGGGCCGTTTTGCTGGAGGTTTGTCCGGCTTTTATTCTTATGGCATCATCTTCGACTTTACAGTATTCTTCAACTTTCTTCATCAGTGCCCAGACTGTTTTGGGGGGCCTTCTGGTCAGGGAACTGCGCAGAGCACTGTCAGGATGTAAACCCATTTTGAAGGCGGTGATGGCCATGGAGTCGTTGCAAGCGTCGTCAACAAGATTGAAGCACTCCCAATATCGCGCCGAATACGCTCTGAGCGTCTCTCCCGACTGGATCTGCATAGCCCAGAGGGAGTCGGCCTGTTTCGGTTGTACCTCGTTGGTGATAAACCTGGCCCTGAAGGATTTCTGCAGTTGTCGGAAGCTTTTAACCGAAGCTGGCTCCAACTTGTAATACCACCTGACGGCTAGTGGACCGAGGTTGCTAGGGAATATTCGGCACATGAGGGCTTCATTGTCTGCGTGTAGCGTCATGGCCTGTTTGTAATGACGGATATGATCGGTGGGGTCTGATTTTCTGTCGTAAAGAGTGAACGACGGAGCTTTGAATTTGTTGGGCAGGGATGCCCTTGCGATCCGTCGAACGAACGATCGTGCTGGTCTTCCTCGTTTGAGCTGATTCTCCTGCGCTTGTTCCTTGTTCGCAGATCTTTTTCGGAGGAGCTGGAGGTTTCGGATCGTCCCCTTGCGTCGAGCTCCGTGGATGATGAGTTGGAGTTGCTATTGGTATCTTTTGGTCGGGCCCGAGGTCTTTGTCCGTCTACCTTCGGAGGTCGCTCTAGTTCCTCGCGCATGGCCTCTCTCGATTTTGCTACATCCAGGGCCAAATCCTGACGGAGTCGTTCGTTCTCAGCGATCATGTTCTCGAGCCTTTGCTCGTTCTGCTTTGCTTGTTCTATAATAGCCTGCATTATTTCTTGCGCTGAAGTCGTTGGCGAATCGAAGTTCAGGGCGCGTCGTGCCGCGATGGTCTCTTTTCCGAGCATGTTGGCTGGGGTGAGGTCGTCTACCTGTGTGGTCGCGTCGGTGGCTATCGGAGGATCTTCGGTCACGCCTTCCATGGATATATTCGAGTATTCCCACAGACGGCGCCAATTGTGGGGAAGTGGATTGGAAATACTCTTCCGATCTTGGGAGACGCTAATTGTCACGCCCCAAACCAGCCCCTAAAAGTTTGGGCATGACCTAAGCAGAAACAGACAGAATAACCTGTATGGTATAACATTTGGGGGCCTGAACGGAAGCATTAAATTTAAAACGACATCTAGAAATATCCATTGAGCAACTATCAACAAGCCAGGACCATCTTAACATTGAACATAAAGTAACATGCACACAAAATGAGGTTACATAAACATTTACAATCCAGCCCAGGTCTTAGGCATACAAAACAATAAATACATATCCCTGACAGCAATGTGGATACCAAAAGTTCATATACAAAGTAAACTGATCTAATATGTAAGGGTTTCCTCCAGTGCCTGGTTATCCTTAGGCTGACAAAAATGCATGAAGTGTGCTAGGTCGGCTCCTCAAGCTGGTTCCTACAGAATCAGACAAAATTACAGAATGAGACAAGCTCAGTGAATAGTAGCGCGTAATAATAAAATCACAATGTACAGTAGTATATGTATCAAAACCAAATACTGAGATAACAGATTGGCCTATTAGCCCAGATAGCCTTGCGGCACAACAGGTAGCCTTGCGGCACAACAGGTAGCCTTACGGCACAGATAGTCTTTCGACTCAGGTAGCCTTGCGGCACAGATAGTCTTTCGACTCAGGTAGCCTTGCGGCACAGATAGTCTTTCGACTCAGGTAGCCTTGCGGCACAGATAGTCAAATATGGTGCTCACATTTCAGTTCCAGATTAACCCATGAGTTATAATCTTATCTTACAGAAAACAGATACATAAATATATGTATAATGCACTATTACTCACAGTGTTGTGGTGGCGTATGAGTTCCTTCTGGAGTGTGCCCTGCACACAACATAACTAATAAATTAGTATTCTTTTTCTTTAAAATCGATTCATATGCCTCCACACCTTTATAAAGTTATAATCTCTTAAGACTCACCAGAAAAGAATATGCTAATAACACCAAAGAGTCAAACACAAAAAACTGAACAAAACATATTTTCTTGCTGAAACAGTCCTCCGCTCGAGCGTAACTTTGTCCGCTCGAGCGGACAGTGTAGTGCTGCCAAAATACTGGATGGTCAATTTTTACGCTCGAGCGTACATATCCCCCGCTCGAGCGGACAGGGTAAATTTCAGAAAACTGCTGGGAGGTGTATTTTCCCGCTCGAGCGGCCTGACCCCGCTCGAGCGGACGTCGACCCAGATTCAGGGCAGCCGATTTCAAGCCAAAATTCATCATTCAAACTCAATTTTTATGAAATCAAGGGTCAAATTCAAGCAATACATTCACCTAACAACACCAAAACATGAATTAAAGCTTAATCACATCAAGTTAAACCAGATTAGAGGCTTTAACAAGTCAATATTCCACAATCCATCCAATGTTCCAAGTATATTCAAGTTCTACAAATTCAACAAGCATAGCACATAGTAGTAACATATTGGCATGGATTAATGCTATAGAAACAAAAATTGATGTCCAAAGTGTCAAGACCAAATCAATGAGAAACCCTAATGGATCAAACATAGACTATCCATGAACCAACACAAGCATGAGATGAAATTCTTGAGAAGTTAAACTAGAAATTTGGTTACCTTAACCTCAATCTCCAATTCTACCAATGGATGAGCTTCTTTGGTGAGTCAAATTTATTTTCCCCCAATTCTTCTCCTTCAACTCTCACGTTCCTCTCTTCCTTTCTTTCTCAAAGTAAGCCACGTTTTTGATCTCAACTCAACAAGTCTTAGATAGATATAACAATATATATAAGGGCATAAAAGACGAAAATCAATCGCTTTATGGTGCCGAAATAAAAATTTCACAGAAAATCCCCTTATATCTTAAAAATCATGTAGATTCCAAATATCAAATCAATTTCTGCAAATTAAATCTCTAAGATGCTCAATTTCCATTTTAAGTGATTCAAGTGTAACAGATACGTTCTAGTTCAACAGGTAGAAACTCATATTTCTAAGTTCCATGCTCTTTTACTATATTTTCACATAGATTTTCACAATAACATTCAAAGACACAGAACAGGAGATTAAAAAGACAGCAGAATCAGATGTGAGGGTCGGGGTATTACACTAATGATCCTCTGCTAGTCACCTGCAAAGACACAAATACTCCGGTCGGGGGTGCCTGAATTGCACTCCGACGGACAAGTCAGTCTTCCTCAAGAAAGCTTCTTTACTAAGTTTTTTAGAAGTGATTCTTACATACCTTTTTTAGTTCGTTGCCACTATATTTATACTTGTTCTTTTTATGATCCTTGGGACTAGAGCCTACTTTTTCGATCATTATTATTTTTTATTATTCGGCTTTAGGGATCCTTCCCTATTCGCCCCATGTTATGCGGGATGTATGCCGGCTAGAGTATAGCTTCTAAAATACACCTCCTCCATCCTTGCCATTTGTTCGGCCACCACAACAGTGTTTCGGCTCAGAGCCTACTCCGGACCTCGGGACACTTTTGTGCTTTGCCTCGATTTGTGAACTAGGTTCTGTTTTCTCTCCCGAAGGGAGGGAGAGGTTTCGTAGACCATCTCTCAGTGGCCGTAGGCTACTTTTCGAGGTCGTAGACCACTGTTCCCGTTTGGAGACCATTTTCCGATTTTCGGAGCCGTCGGTCGTGTGTCTCGGTTCGGGACCGCTTAACTTTCTCCGTTTGGCACGGTTTTTGGACAGCTTGAACCTTTTGAACCTTCGTTTTAGCTTCGTGAGGAAGCTTGAACCTTTTGAACCCTTATTTTAGCTTCTAGAGGAAGTTAAACCTTTTGAACCTTCGTTTTAGCTTCTTGAGGGAGCTTGAACCTTTTGAACCTTGGTTTTAGTTTCTTGAGGGCGCTTGGACCTTTTGAACCTTCGTTTTAGCTTCTTGAGGGAGCTTGAACCTTTTGAACCTTGGTTTTAGTTTCTTGAGGGCGCTTGGACCTTTTGAACCTTCGTTTTAGCTTCTTGAGGGAGCTTGAACCTTTTGAACCCTAGTTTTAGCTTCTTGACGAAGTTGAATCTTCTGAACCTTCGTTTTAGCTTCCTGAGGGAGCCTAAACCTTTTGAACCTTCGTTTTAGCTTCTTGAGGGAGCTTGAACCTTTTGAACCTTCATTTTAGCCTCTTGAGGGAGCTTGAACCTTTTGAACCCCTGTTTTCGCTTCTTGAGGATGCTTGAAATTTTGAACTTTTCAACCTTCGTTTTTAGCTCTGAGGAAGCTTGAACCTTTTGAACCTTCGTTTTAGCTTCTTGAGGAAGCTTGAACCTTTGCTCTAGCTTCTCCGAGGAAGCTTGAATCTTTTGAACCCTGGTTTTAGCTTCTTGAGCAAGTTGAACCTTCTGAACCTTCGTTTTAGTTTCCTGAGGGAGCTTGAACCTTTTGAACCTTCGTTTTAGCTTCTTGAGGGAGCTTGAACCTTTTGAACCTTCATTTTAGCTTCTTGAGGGAGCTTGAACCTTTTGACCCCATGTTTTGGCTTCTTGAGGAAGCTTGAACCTTTTGAACCTTCGTTTTAGCTTCTTGAGGAAGCTTGAACCTTTTGAACCTTCGTTTTAGCTGCTTGAGGAAGCTTGAACCTTTTGAACCTTTGCTCTAGCTTCTCCAAGAAGCTTGAACCCTTTGCTGTAGCTTATCCAAGAAGTTTGAAACTTTTGAACCTTTGCTCTAGTTTCTCTAAGAAGCTTGAACCTTTTGCTCTAGCTTCTCCAAGAAGCATCAACCCTCTTGTTTCTCTATAAGAGAGGGCCTCCCTCTCTTTTTGAGAGGTTGAAAAAAATTTGCCTAAGGAAAAGCACATATATCTCTCTATATCTCTACATTCTAGGCTGAGAGAGGGTGTTTGTTCTCGGCCATTAACACCACCGGTGATTGCGCATGTTGTGCTCGTTCTGAGGTTACGGAGTTTCGGCTGAGAGCCTTACCTCTGGACCTCGGGATTCTTTTGTGCGTTGCCTCGATTTGCGAACCAGGTTCTGTTTTCTCTCCCCGAAGGGAAGGAGAGGTTTCGTAGACCATCTCTCAGTGGCCGTAGGCTACTTTTCGTGGTCGTAGACCACTGTTCCCGTTTGGAGACCATTTTCTGGTTTTCGGAGCCGTCGGTCGTGCGCCTCGGTTCGGGACCGCTTAACTTTCTCCGTTTGGCACGGTTTTTGGATAGCTTGAACCTTTTGAACCTTCGTTTTAGCTTCTTCAGGAAGCTTGAACCTTTTGAACCCTTATTTTAGCTTCTTGAGGAAGTTAAACCTTCTGAACCTTCGTTTTAGCTTCTTGAGGGAGCTTGATCCTTTTGAACCTTGGTTTTAGCTTCTTGAGGGCGCTTGGACCTTTTGAACCTTCGTTTTAGCTTCTTGAGGGAGCTTGACCCTTTTGAACCTTGGTTTTAGCTTCTTGACGAAGTTGAACCTTCTGAACCTTCGTTTTAGCTTCCTGAGGGACCCTGAACCTTTTGAACCTTCATTTTAGCTTCTTGAGGGAGCTTGAATGTTTTGAACCTTCGTTTTAGCCTCTTGAGGGAGCTTGAACCTTTTGAACCCCTGTTTTGGCTTCTTGAGGAAGCTTGAAATTTTGAACTTTTCAAACTTCATTTTAGCTTCTTGAGGAAGCTTGAACCTTTTGAACCCTGGTTTTAACTTCTTGAGGAAGCTTGAACCTTTTGAACCTTTGCTCTAGCTTCTCCGAGGAAGCTTGAACCTTTTGAACCCTGGTTTTAGCTTCTTGAGGAAGTTGAACCTTCTGAACCTTCGTTTTAGTTTCCTGAGGGAGTTTGAACCTTTTGAACCTTCGTTTTAGCTTCTTGAGGGAGCTTGAACCTTTTGAACCTTCGTTTTAGCTTCTTGAGGGAGCTTGAACCTTTTGAACCCTGGTTTTGGCTTCTTGAGGAAGCTTGAACCTTTTGAACCATCGTTTTTGCTTCTTGAGGAAGCTTGAACCTTTTGAACCTTCGTTTTAGCTTCTTGAGGAAGCTTGAACTTTTTGAACCTTTGCTCTAGCTTCTCCAAGAAGCTTGAACCCTTTGCTCTAGCTTCTCCAAGAAGCTTGAAACTTTTGAACTTTTGCTCTAGCTTCTCTAAGAAGCTTGAACCTTTTGCTCTAGCTTTTCCAAGAAGCTTGAACCCTCTTGTTTCTCTATAAGAGAGGGCTCCCTCTCCTTTAGAGAGGTTGAAAAAAATTTGTCTAAGGAAAAGCACATATATCTCTCTATATCTCTACATTCTAGGCTTAGAGAGGGTGTTTGTTCTTGGCCTTTAACACCACCGGTGATTGCGCATGTTGTGCTCGTTCTGAGGTTACGGAGTTTCGGCTGAGAGCCTTACCTCCGGAACTCGAGACTCTTTTGTGCTTTGCCTCGATTCGCGAACCAGGTTCTATTTTCTCTCTCCGAAGGGAGGGAGAGGTTTCGTAGACCATCTCTCAGTGGCCGTAGGCTACTTTTTGTGGTCGTAGACCACTGTTCCCGTTTGGAGACCATTTTTCGGTTTTCAGAGCCGTCGGTTGTGCACCTCGGTTCGGGACCGCTTAACTTTCTCCGTTTGGCACGGTTTTTGCACAGCTTGAACCTTTTGAACCCTCGTTTTAGCTTCTTGAGGAAGCTTGAACCTTTTGAACCCATATTTTAGCTTCTTGAGGAAGTTAAACCTTCTGAACCTTCGTTTTAGCTTCTTGAGGGAGCTTGAAACTTTTGAACCTTGGTTTTAGCTTCTTGAGGGCGTTTGGAACTTTTGAACCTTCGTTTTAGCTTCTTGAGGGAGCTTGAACCTTTTGAACCCTGGTTTTAACTTCTTGACGAAGTTGAACCTTCTGAACCTTCGTTGTAGCTTCTGAGGGAGCCTGAACCTTTTGAACCTTCGTTTTAGCTTCTTGAGGGAGCTTGAACCTTTTGAACCTTCGTTTTAGCCTCTTGAGTGACCTTGAACCTTTTGAACCCCTGTTTTGGCTTCTTGAGGAAGCTTGAAATTTTCAACTTTTCAACCTTCGTTTTAGCTTCTTGAGGAAGCTTGAACCTTTTGAACCTTTGCTCTAGCTTCTCCGAGGAAGCTTGAACCTTTTGAACCCTGGTTTTAGCTTTTTGAACCTTGGTTTTAGCTTCTTGAGGGCACTTGAACCTTTTGAACCTTCGTTTTAGCTTCTTGAGGGAGCTTGAACCTTTTGAACCCTGGTTTTAGCTTCTTGACGAAGTTGAACATTCTGAACCTTCGTTTTAGCTTCCTGAGGGAGCCTGAACCTTTTGAACCTTCGTTTTAGCTTCTTGAGGGAGCTTGAACCTTTTGAACCTTCGTTTCAGCCTCCGGAGGGACCTTGAACGTTTTGAACCCCTGTTTTGGCTTCTTGAGGAAGCTTGAAATTTTCAACTTTTCAACCTTCGTTTTAGCTTCTTGAGGAAGCTTCAACCTTTTGAACCTTCGTTTTAGCTTCTTGAGGAAGCTTGAACCTTTTGAACCTTTGCTCTAGCTTCTCCGAGGAAGCTTGAACCTTTTGAACCCGGGTTTTAACTTCTTGAGGAAGTTGAACCTTCTGAACCTTCGTTTTAGTTTCCTGAGGGAGCTTGAACCTTATGAACCTTCGTTTTAGCTTCTTCAGGGAGTTTGAACCTTTTAAACCTTCGTTTTAGCTTCTTGAGGGAGCTTGAACCTTTTGAAACCTTGTTTTGTCTTTGAGGAAGCTTGAACCTTTTGAACCTTCATTTTAGCTTCTGGAGGAAGCTTGAACCTTTTGAACCTTCGTTTTAGCTTCTTGAGGAAGCTTGAACCTTTTGAACCTTTGCTCTTGCTTCGCCAAGAAGCTTGAACCCTTTGCTCTAGCTTCTCCAAGAAGCTTGAAACTTTTGAACCTTTGCTCTAGCTTCTCTAAGAAGCTTGAACCTTTGCTCTAGCTTCTCCAAGAAGCTTGAACCCTCTTGTTTCTCTATAAAAGAGGGCCTCCCTCTCATTTTGAGAGGTTGAAAAAAATTTGTCTAAGGAAAAGCACATATATCTCTGTATATCTCTACATTCTAGGTCTAGAGAGGGTGTTTGTTGTTGGCCTTTAACACCACTGGTGATTGCGCGTGTTGTGCTCGTTCTGAGGTTACAGAGTTTCGACTGAGAGCCTTACCTCCGGACCTCGGGACTCTTTTGTGCTTTGCCTCGATTTGCGAACCAGGTTCTGTTTTCTCTCCCCGAAGGGAGGGAGAGGTTTTGTAGACCATCTCTCAGTGGCCGTAGGCTACTTTTCGTGGTCGTAGACCACTATTCCCGTTTGGAGACCATTTTCCGGTTTTCGGAGCCGTCGGTCGTCCGCCTCAGTTCGGGACCGCTTAACTTTCTCCGTTTGGCACGGTTTTTGGACAGCTTGAACCTTTGGTTTAGTTTCTTGAGGAAGCTTGAACCTTTTGAACCCTTATTTTAGCTTCTTGAGGAAGTTAAACCTTCTGAACCTTCGTTTTAGCTTCTTGAGGGAGCTTGAACCTTTTGAACCTTGGTTTTAACTTCTTGAGGGCGCTTGGACCTTTTGAACCTTCGTTTTAGCTTCTTGAGGGAGCTTGAACCTTTTGAACCCTGGTTTTAGCTTCTTGACGAAGTTGAACCTTATGAACCTTTGTTTTAGCTTCTTGAGGGAGCTTGAACCTTTTGAACCTTCGTTTTAGCCTCTTGAGGGACCTTGAACCTTTTGAACCCCTGTTTTGGCTTCTTGAGGAAGCTTGAAATTTTAAACTTTTGAACGTTCGTTTTAGCTTCTTGAGGAAGCTTGAACCTTTTGAACCTTCGTTTTAGCTTCTTGAGGAAGCTTGAACCTTTTGAACCCTGGTTTTAGCTTTTTGAACCTTGGTTTTAGCTTCTTGAGGGCGATTGGACCTTTTGAACCTTCGTTTTAGCTTCTTGAGGGAGGTTGAACCTTTTGAACCCTGGTTTTAGCTTCTTGACGAAGTTGAACCTTCTGAACCTTCGTTTTAGCTTCCTGAGGGAGCCTGAACCTTTTGAACCTTCGTTTCAGCTTCTTGAGGGAGCTTGAACCTTTTGAACCTTCGTTTTAGCCTCTTGAGGGACCTTGAACCTTTTGAACCCCTGTTTTGGCTTCTTGTGGAAGCTTGAATTTTTGAACTTTTCAACCTTCGTTTTAGCTTCTTGAGGAAGCTTGAACCTTTTGAACCTTCGTTTTAGCTTCTTGAGGAAGCTTGAACCATTTGAACCTTTGCTCTAGCTTCTCCGAGGAAGCTTAAACCTTTTGAACCCGGGTTTTAACTTCTTGAGGAAGTTGAACCTTCTGAACCTTCGTTTTAGTTTCCTGAGGGAGCTTGAACCTTATGAACCTTCGTTTTAGCTTCTTGAGGGAGCTTGAACCTTTTGAACCTTCGTTTTAGCTTCTTGAGGGAGCTTGAACCTTTTGAAACCTTGTTTTGTCTTTGAGGAAGCTTTAACCTTTTGAACCTTCGTTTTAGCTTCTTGATGAAGCTTGAACCTTTTGAACCTGTAATGACCCAAAAAGTCATCCTTATTTAATTAGGGGTTAATGTGTTCTAATTCAACTTTGTCCATTGGAATTGAAGAACTATCCGTTGAGTTATGCCTTTGAAACTGGAGTTGGTGACCTATACCAACCAATCTGAAAATGTTCCCTCCGCTCGAGCGGAGTCGTTAGCGCTCGAGCGTACATTTGGGGTTTCCAGAAATTTTGCAGACGGCCTGAGATTCTGGGAGTTGTGATTCTCCGCTCGAGCGGGGAAGTTTACGCTCGAGCGGACGGCTTTATTGGTCTGCACGCTCGAGCGCAAGGTTGGGCGCTCGAGCGGGCCTCCAGGTTGAATTGTCCTTCTGAGGCATGTGGGCTCGTTTCTGACATTTTATTAATGTATTTGGACTGTTCTTATCTTATTTTGGGGTATTGGTTGAGGTGGTAAAATGATGGTAAAGTAAGATTGGACCAAAGAATTTAATTCGGATAGTTGCCTTACGATCAGCCGTCACTCTTTTGCCCTTTTCTTTTTCCACACTTTGAATTTGGATGTGAGGTTAGAACCATTGGAAAGCTTATTTCTGGGGCTTCAATTTGGACACAAGAACGACCTAAAACGGAGTCCGGATGGAAGAGTTATGCCTGTTCAAAGTTTCAAAATCTGTGCTGAGGGCAGGTCCGCTCGAGCGGAAATAAGTCCGCTCGAGCGGGAATTACGGGACAGCAGCTTTAAAAACGAGATTTTTGGATCATTTCATATATTTTCTTCTTTCCTCTTCCTTTCTCTTTGCCTAAGTCCGAAACCCTAGCCCCAAATCCTTGATTTCCTCTACTTTGATCAACAATCCACCATGGTTTTGGCATGTAGGATGGAGAACTAAGAAGGATCAATGTTTTTGACCGATTAGAACTTGAATTTGTGGAGGCTTCTTCTCAAGCTCATCTCTTTGCTTGATTATTGAGGGTTAGCTACAGGGACGGGCCTATCATCTAAACACTGTGAGTAATAGTACCTCAAACATATGTTATTTACCGTTAATCATTATTGTTATTGACATTCTATCCTCCGTGAGCTAATATGTTAACATGTGTGTTGATTAAGAAGTGATGTGAACATTAAAAGAGTGATCACACACCGGTATGACTCTGAACCTCCTCTGTATTTTGGTTATGGCTAATGTTTATTATTAATGTACCATTTTACGAATTACTCAGGCTTCTGCATAAGAATTGCATACAAACTATTAACACTGTGAAGTTGGGTAACAGAAAGGAATTAAGTATCAATAACATTGTTACATGATTCATGCTATGATATGAACTGTTCTGACCTATTGATGTGATTATGTGTATTATGAAATTATAATATCTACGTATCTCTGGAATGTGGTTCCCTTTCGCTAATAAATATCAGAACGTTCAATTAAACTTAAGTTAACTATGTTAACTCCTATGAATGATGCAACGATTACCATTGGCACTCTCTTAATTGCAAGCTAACTATGTTAATGTATGTGAACGCTTAGACCATTGTGTCTACTTTATGCTATCGATTATTAGCTTAAGTGAACTACGTCAAAGGATTTATGTTTATTCTTGAATGATCGGCTTCTATGTAAATATGAGGGTATACTATTTGTTATTAATGAACCACAGGCCATTCCATTACAAGTTATCAAGTAAGTATGGTCACTTTCGAAAAATTAGAACAAGTGAAAAGAGCTATGTATACCCATATGAACTTGAAGTTATTTTGTTGTGTTACATAAGAAGTCTGATTTTGTTATGATTCAAGCTTCATGACTATGTATGACTTTGTTTTCGTTTATATATGATATGATATGTATGGTTTGGTCTGTAAGTCTATGAAGGGCATGAGACCTATGGCCATTATGTGAAAGATACAAGATGTCGAAAGATATAATTTGTGAAGTAGGAACCTCCACCTTGTGAATTTATGAACTTATGAGAACATCAAAAGTGTATACTATGTGAGGAATATTGTGAAATTATGGAAACATCAAAAGAGTTAGAGAAGTTATGTGTGCCATGTGAGAAATAATGTAAAATTATGAAGGCTTTAGAGGAAATCGTGAAGTTACGAACCTTTGTGGCCCTTGCCCGGGGGTAATAATACCGTGGTTTGTGGCCCTTGCCCAGGGGTAATAATACCGTGGTTTGTGGCCCTTGCCCGGGGGTAATAATACCGTGGTTCAAGAATATATGATCTTGTGAAATATTGTGAACTTGTGACCTATGAAGCTATGAGGCCGAGGGCCAGCTTGTGAAATTATGAATACTTGTGAATCTATGAACTTATGAGGCCAAGGGCCGACTTGTGAAATTGTGAACTTATGAGACCGAGGGCCAACTTGTGAAAATATGAAACCATAAGGCTAAGGGCCAACGTGTGAAACTATGAATTTAAAGGGCCAAGGCCCAAGTTGTGAAGTTATGAATCTCAGTTATGAATCTATAAGGCCAAAGGTTAATTGTGAATATGTGAACCCACAAGGCCAAGGGCCAATCTGTGAATTTGAGAACCAACAAGACCATTGTGAACCTCAGTCTGTTACGTTGTGTTATGTCTGTTCTGTAGGTGGTCACCTTGGAGGTCAGTCTTAACCCTTGGTGCTCGCCTTTCATTTATCAACCTCAGTGTGTCCAGGCACCCAGACCAAGCCCATGCATTTCTGTAAAGTTTGGTTAAATTTTTGATTTATTGTCTATCCATGACTATGTATGTATATGACCCTTTTCGGTAATAATGTTTAGTTATACGCTCAGTAAAGGGGCTGAGTACGTGTATGTGATCCTGGCATGCTAGTAATAGCTCAATGGATGTTATTCTACGTATTTTACATTATTAAATGCTTCCGTTTAAGCCCCGTATGATATGAATAACAGGTTTAGTGTCAGTTTTCGAATGGGTCATGCCCAAACTTTTAGGGGCGGGTTTGGGGCGTGACAGAACCTTTGCTCTAGCTTCTCCAAGAAACTTGAACCCTTTGCTCTAGCTTATCCAAGAAGCTTGAAACTTTTGAACCTTTACTCTAGCTTCTCTAAGAAGCTTGAACCTTTTGCTCTAGCTTCTCCAAGAAGCTTGAACCCACTTGTTTCTCTATAAGAGAGGGCCTCCCTCTCATTTTGAGAGGTTGAAAAAAATTTGTCTAAGGAAAAGCACATATATCTCTCTATATCTCTACATTCTAGGTTTAGAGAGGGTGTTTGTTCTTGGCCTTTAACACCACCGGAGATTGTGCATGTTGTACTCCTTCTGAGGTTACAGAGTTTCGACTGAGAGCCTTACCTCCGGACCTCGGGACTCTTTTGTGCATTGCCTCGATTTGCGAACCAGGTTCTGTTTTCTCTCCCCGAAGGGAGGGAGAGGTTTCGTGGACCATCTCTCAGTGGCCGTAGGCTACTTTTCATGGTCGTAGACCACCATTCCCGTTTGGAGACCATTTTTTGGTTTTCGGAGCCGTCGGTCGTCCGCCTCGGTTCGGGACCGCTAAACTTTCTCCGTTTGGCACGATTTTTGGACAGCTTGAACCTTTTGAACCTTCGTTTTAGTTTCTTGAGGAAGCTTGAACCTTTTGAACCCTTCTTTTAGCTTCTTGAGGAAGTTAAACCTTCTGAACCTTCGTTTTAGCTTCTTGAGGGAGCTTGAACCTTTTGAACCTTGGTTTTAGCTTCTTGAGGGTGCTTGGACCTTTTGAACCTTCGTTTTAGCTTCTTGAGGGAGCTTGAACCTTTTGAACCCTGGTTTTAGCTTCTTGCCGAAGTTGAACCTTCTGAACCTTCGTTTTAGCTTCCTGAGGGAGCCTGAACCTTTTGAACCTTCGTTTTAGCTTCTTGAGGGAGCTTGAACCTTTTGAACCTTCGTTTTAGCCTCTTGGGGGACCTTGAACCTTTTGAACCCCTGTTTTGGCTTCTTGAGGAAGCTTGAAATTTTGAACTTTTCAACCTTCGTTTTAGCTTCTTGAGGAAGCTTGAACCTTTTGAACCTTCGTTTTAGCTTCTTGAGAAGCGTGAACCTTTTGAACCTTTGCTCCAGCTTCTTCGAGGAAGCTTGAACCTTTTGAACCCTGGTTTTAGCTTTTTGAACCTTGGTTTTAGCTTCTTGAGGGCGCTTGGACCTTTTGAACCTTCGTTTTAGCTTCTTGAGGGAGCTTGAACCTTTTGAACCCTAGTTTTAGCTTCTTGACGAAGTTGAACCTTCTGAACCTTCGTTTTTGCTTCTTGAGGGAGCCTGAACCTTTTGAACCTTCGTTTTAGCTTCTTGAGGGAGCTTGAACCTTTTGAACCTTCGTTTTAGCCTCTTGAGGGACCTTGAACCTTTTGAACCCCTGTTTTGGCTTCTTGAGGAAGCTTGAAATTTTGAACTTTTCAACCTTCGTTTTAGTTTCTTGAGGAAGCTTGAACCTTTTGAACCTTCGTTTTAGCTTCTTGAGGAAGCTTGAACCTTTTGAACCTTTGCTCTAGCTTCTCCGAGGAAGCTTGAACCTTTTGAACCCGGGTTTTAACTTCTTGAGGAAGTTGAACCTTCTGAACCTTCGTTTTAGTTTCCTGAGGGAGCTTGAACCTTATGAACCTTCGTTTTAGCTTCTTGAGGGAGCTTGAACCTTTTGAACCTTCGTTTTAGCTTCTTGAGGGAGTTTGAACCTTTTGAAACCTTGTTTTGTCTTTGAGGAAGCTTGAACCTTTTGAACCTTTGTTTTAGCTTCTTGAGGAAGCTTGAACCTTTTGAACCTTCGTTTTAGCTTCTTGACGAAGCTTGAACCTTTTGAACCTTTGCTCTAGCTTCTCCAAGAAGCTTGAACCCTTTGCTCTAGCTTCTCCAAGAAGCTTGAAACTTTTGAACCTTTGCTCTAGCTTCTCCAAAAAACTTGAACCCTCTTGTTTCTCTACAAGAGAGGGCCTCCCTCTCCTTTTGAGAGGTTGAAAAAAATTTGTCTATGGAAAACACATATATCTCTCTATATCTCTACATTCTAGGTT
>JAPPVO010007870.1:0-21862 GCA_030407325.1 Camellia japonica
AATCACATTTACCACCCGAGGTCTTTCTGCCCGGGGTTGCGGTGGTGGTGGGGCCGCTTTAGCCTGGGGCAGTCTGGTCTGTTCTTCTCTCGTTCTGGTTTCATCAACAAGGTCTCTTAAATGGCCCTGCCTCACCAAATCTTCCAAGTGTGCTTGAGGGCTCTGCATCCTTGTGTTGTATGCCCGTTTTCATTGTGGTATGAGCAATGTCTGTCCGCGTTTCGTCCCATAAACTCCCCGGGTTGCCTTGCCGGTGTTCTGAAGTAGGGTTCGCCCCGAATTTTGCCGAGGACCTTTTGAATTGGAATTCGGAACACAGTTGTCACTGCTTGTTTAGCCCTCAGCTCTACCTCTGCTTTGCTGAATCCGTTGTTACTTCGGCTTCGCTTCGGCGAGCCATTCCCCTGCTCCTGTTTGACTTGCTTTGGTGCCGATGTATCTTCCTCGGCTCTGGCATATTTTTCAATCCGTGCCATGAGTTCCTCCATGCTCTTTGGCAGTGTCTTGCCAAAGATTTTCGGAGTGAACAATCCTCTTTCAGGCCGTTCTTGAAAGACACGACCGCTACCTCCTGATTGCATTCAGGTATACGGTTGAACACTTCGTAATATCTTTTTGCGTAGGCCCTAAGGCCTTCATCCTTGCTGATTTTCAAAGCCATTAATGCGTCCACCCTCAATGGCTGTAGCTTGTTTGTCACGAACCTGGCCACAAACATCTCGGCCAGACCTTCCCACGTCTTCACACTTCCTTTTGGTAACTTGTGGAACCAATCGGATGCAATTTCTCCAAAGAACGAAGGGAATACTTTGCAAAGCAAAGGCTCATTTCCACTGTATAATGCCATTGAATTTAAAAACAATCCAACATAGAAGTTAGGATCTGACTTACCGTCATAGATTTGGAACCTCGGCATGCTGAATCTTTTCGGTGCTTCAAATTTGTCCAGTTCTACCAAGAATGGTGTCCTCGGCTTGGTGAACGAGCTTACCTCGGCTTCAGCGTTCTGTTCCCTCCTCTTGAGGTAGTTTCTCAAGTCTTCTTTGCTCCTCCCGGAGCTCGGCTATCTTTTGACTTGAGTCCCTTTGGCACGCTACTCTCGGCGTCGTGGTACACCCGTTTTGATCTCTCTCCATGGGTTGTATCGAAGCAGAGAACTTGCTTTTGTACATGCCGATGTTCCCTTGGTTCCTGATCCTTTGTATTATACGTCCTTCTGGACTTACCGACTTCCCGGAGCACGGATGAGAATGCTCCTTGTTCCTGGAGCGCTGTGGTGCTTCAGGAGTTGTTGTCATTCCTTCATTCCGAGCTTTAACTGCTGGGTTTGGAGTATCCTGCAGTGGGTATGGTGGCTGCATGACATTGCTGTGCATCATGAAGTTGACGACCGATTGGAGGTCCGCCAACTTATTTGCCAGGTCCTTGAGTTCCTCATCCCTTCGTATACATCTATCTCTCCATACCTGGAGGTTATCTTCTTCATAGTATCTGCCTTGGTCCGCCTTCTTCGAAGTGTCATCCTCATGGATGACGTTCTTTCCCCCGTGCCCTTGGCCACGGTTCTTGTCATTGTGGCTGTTTCCTTCAACGTCAAGGTCGATGGGCCTGTCACTCGCAGCGGGTGTGTTGCCCCCGATCTTCTCGTTTTGTGCGTTACTGGCCATCTATTCGTCTTTCTTTCCCACAGACGGCGCCAAATTGTGTGGGTAATTTTCTGTTCACACTGCCTATCTTAGTGATTCAGCAGTAGTAACACAGGCAGAATAGATGGCACAAATAATAACACAAAGACAAGAGGGATTTAACGTGGTTCGGCAATAATTGCCTACGTCCACGGGTGGGGCCGAGGTGTTTCACTATGTGCAATAACAAGAATTACAGTTTGCTCTTAGTAATTCCCACTAAACTCCTAATTGAAAAAGCTACAATTGTGTGTAAACGCTCCCCTTTTTTCAGTCCCCCTTATTCGTTGTTCTCTATCAATATATACACCGAAATTGAAATGGAGAAGCTCACAGCTTTTGAGCTGTCTTGCCAGCGCACTATTCCACTCCTGGCAGCTTTCCAGGCAAAAGCTGTTGATTCCCCCCCACGACTGTTAGTGGCCTCGTGGCTATTTCACATGGCCTCAAGGAAAGCTTGTTGGTGAGACAATGGCCTCGTGGTTCTCTTTACACAGCTGTACATCCACCAAACCAAGATGATATTTTTATAACTTCAACCTCGGCCTTAATCTTCTGCGGGTAACTCGGCCTTTGCCTGTCAAGCCGAAGTTGGAGGCCTTTGTCCCGAATTAAGTTGCCTTCAGAAATTACCTCGGCAAATACTAGGATACCATGGCAAAACTTTACTGTGACACGTAGCTCTCCTGATGACACGCCGACGTCATCTTGCCACGTGTTGATGCTCAGAAATATAACCCCACAGTTTCATAGCTGAAGTAGTGGATATTATTAATTGTTTTATGAAAAATGATATATAAGTTCATCTTCAAATCTATTTTCTAGGTTCAATAATATGTAAATGAAATGATTGGTTGATAATTAGAAGAAAAAAAATATGAAAGAGAATTGCCTTAAATATTCTAAAATACTGTTATATCATTAGGTTTAAAAAGAAAAAAGAAAAAAGGAGGATTCCCTCTATTCCAAAATCTGGACTAGAGTGGGTTATTTGCCCACCACAGGTTTCATTTCAATAATATAAATCGTTCATTTTGCCAGATATTTCGTATATTTCATACTCACAAAAATTAAGTTGATCTGATAACTGTAACTTATTCAATTTACTGTATTTTTCATTAAAAAAATAGACAATAATTGTATTTTAAATAAATAAACTATATATTTTTTTATAACAAAAATAATAAATCGAACAAGTTGTAATTATCGGATTAATTTAATTTTTTTTTAATAAAATATACAAAATATCTGATAAAATAATAATTTAAATTATTAAAACAAAACTTGTGATAAATCTCACAAGTCCAAACAATCTCCTTCCATCCAAATTTTAAAATGAAGAAAATTCTCCACCTAAAAAAATATAATCTAATAGCATCCCTTTTTTATTTGGCTTGTGTGACTCCTGCATCTCAGAGCCATAAAGGGGCCATATGAGTACGTAGAGACATCCGTATGTATGGGCAATGTGTCCGTTCACATGGAGAAATTATTCAGGTGGTCTGATGCACGGCTAATTATTTAATAATTTCGGAGTATGAATATGTGATATTCTATAATATTATGATTAGTGAAAAAGATAAGTAGATAAGATATTGTGTTGGGTGATTGAATGACATGAGGAGATATATTGAATAATGATTAGTTAGAAAGTATAAACATGTGGTATTTCGGAAATATTGAATAATTTTTCCTGGTAACAATACTACTGGAAAAATGTTAGAAATTCTAAAAGATTTATCAAAATTTTTATTAAATATTTCATATAGGTGTGAAATCCCACACCGTATGAGTTCCATGTAGATCCCACAACCATGTAAAACAATTGGTAAAATTTTTAATAAATGGTGTATCAAATCAATAAATTTTTTAAAAAAATGATTGTTATTGCCAACGTTCCTAAAATTTATCTATTTATTGTAATTTTTTCCCTTCAATTGTTCTCATTGATTGAACAAGTTACTGATGTGGTATGATGGACTCATAGAATTACTTCTCCTTCCCATCAAATAATAGATGAAGAATTTGCATTTCTGCTGTCCGGTGGAGAAATTTTTTTGTTTTCATGAGTAAGTTCCGTTTGTTTATGGCACAAGTTTTTTCTATGTCAAATTTGCACAAGAAAGTAGTTTACCCGTAATACAATTTTTTTTTAAGACTTTCCAAGTGAAATGCTATTTTTTCAATATATATTTGTTTATGTGTATATAAGGTAAATTATAGGTTTGTAAAAAATACAAGTAATTTTATAATTTTGATATAATTACATTAATTTCCAATTTAGTAAGGTTCAAGGAGTCAAAACATAATGTGAAAAACAATGATAAAAGGAAAAGAAATATTCACTAAAGTATAAAAGATAAAACAATATTATTTTTTATTTATATAATTAATAAATTATTGACAAAAGTAAATTAAGTATTATGTGAATTAAAATCTAAGAAAATTCGGTTGAAATGGAAATCAAAAAGTCAAAGCCTAATTCAGTTCTAAGAGGTCATATTTTTCCCTTCCCTCATCTTCTTCATCTTGTTCATATTTCAAAACCCTAACCCCCATACACCAACCGATAAATTTCTCTGGCTAGTAAAAAAATTGTTGGAAATGGTTATAAAATTTTGGGTAAAACCAGAATTTTTTCCTAAGTTTGGTCTAATTTTTAGGTGGGCTCCATGCATTGATTTACACGGGTCAAAGTGGTAACGCGTTCTATGCCGCGTTGTGATTCACGTGGTATATTTGGTTGCTCAAAACCATTACCGAGTGAATGGGAAATTGAAGCCAAAGTGTACTACATGGAAATGGTGTTTTGGTGGAAATTCCTTAAAGGTTTGAATAAGCTTGTCCCACATTGATTTGGTGGGAGGTTTTGAAAGGGTTTATAAGGCATGTGTTTGATACTTGAGGTGTGCCCCAAGGGGTACCCAAGTGTTTTAGAGGGAGAGGTTATGGGCAAAATGGGCTAGACCCATTGGACCCAAAAATCACCACACATGCGCGCGCGCCGCCGCCGCTGTCGGTCGGCGCGGGTGTGAGGTTGGGTTGGGCTTGTTCGGCCCAATACTAATTTTTTTGGGCCAAAAACATTTGAATTTAATTCAAATAAACTGGTTTGGATTTTTTGTTCATCCAAACAGGGCCCTTCCCGTTTACAAACAGAATTAAATTGATTTGGATTTAATGCTCATCCAAACAGGGCCCTTCTCGAAATAAACTAGTTTGGTATTAACGCACACCCAAATAGGGCCCTTCCCCTTTTTTGCTATCTGTTTGAATTATAAACAGATTCAAATTCAAAACCAACAGGTATCATACCTGTTCAATTCAAAACCAAGAGTCACCTTCACATCTATAAATAGGACCACCCTTATTTGATGTAATTCATTCAGAAATTTTGTATTTCACCTCTGCTAATTCTATTCTTCATCTTGCTGCATTTTATTTCTGAAAGAAAGAGTGTAAACACTTAGTGTGTTCGTAAGGCAAACAATTTGTAGTGCTGCTATTGTTTGTGGTAAGATCATTTCATCCTGGGAGATAGACGTCCAAATTCTGAAAGCACCGTGGAGAGGACGAATCTGTCTTAAGGACACAATGTTAAACACTGGACTTGATCAGAAAAGTAATTCAAAGAAATTAACCAAGTAAGTTATTTAATTTTATTCTGTTTTTAATTTGTTTATTTAAATCAGATTTTAATTTTGTTTTTGTAACAAAATAAAATCTGTTATTTATTTATTTATTTTTATTTCGAGTTTGATTTTTGTAATCAAACATATTCTCTCCTTTTCTTTATTTCTTTAATTCTAATTGTTGTTTTGTACACAATAGAATTAATATCTTTTAAATACAGTGAAGATTGTCCAACAATAACAATCTTAAGACAGAATCCTTTTTGGTATCTTCATTGTATTTAATTTTCTGTTTTTCAAAGTAATATTCTGGTTGGAAAAACAAATAGTGATTTATGCTATTTGATAGATAGTAGTAATTAACTGTCTCTTTTCTTTGACAACTAGTAGTACGATACTGGTGTCATTAACAATTTCAGAATATTATTTGGTATTACAGAAAATTATTTTGGTATTTTATTTTTCCTGTTTTAGTAACAAGGAAAATAAATATTATTTTGTGTTATAATTTATTTTCTGGTTTTAGTAACTAGAAAAATAATTTGTGTTTAACTTTTCTGATTTTTGTAATCAGAGATTATGTCTACTACACTGAAACTGCATCTGGCAGTGGTATTTCCGTGTTACACAACATCAGTCCTATTCCGACCATGTTCATGTAACCAATCAATCATGGAGAAAATCGAAAAATTTAATGGAACCGAGTTAAGAGATGGGCAGCAAAGATGCTGTTCTATCTTACAACTCTTAATTTGGCCGGTTCTCCATGAAGAGGCCCAGCACTTAAAGAGGGTGAAAGTGTCGGCAAGTTTGTTGCCGCTGTAGATGCTTGGAAACATTCAGATTTCCTGTGCAGAAACTACATCCTCAATGGCCTTGACAACATGCTGTATAATGTATACGTCCTCTGAAGTCAGCAAAAGAATTATGGATTCTTTGGAGAAGAAATACAAAACAGAAGATGCCGGCACGAAGAAATTTGTCGTCGGTAAATTTCTGGATTTTGTTATGGTAGACTCCCAAACGGTAATATCTCAAGTTCAAAGTTTTCAGATAATTTGCATGATATTCATTCAGAAGGTATGTCTCTTAGCGAGTCTTTCCAAGTCGCTGCTTTGGTGGAAAGTTACCACCGGCTTGGAAAGATTTCAAAAATTATTTAAAACATAAACGCAAAGAGATGACTATGGATGAGTTAACTGTAAGATTAAGAATGAGGAAGATAACCGAAAGGCTGAAAAGAGGAATGGGAAAATCCCATTGAGTCCAAGGCTAATGTGTTGAACAAGTTCAAAAACCACATAAAAAAAAGAGGAAGTTTACTGGAGATGGTCCTAAACAAAGCAACAACAATGGCAAAAGAAGTTCAAAGGAAAATGCTATAACTGTGGCAAGACTGGACATCGAGCTTCTGACTGCCGTCGCCTAAGAAGGATCATGGAAGTACAAGTAAGAAGACCACCAGTCAGGCCAATGTAACAGAATTGGATTACATCTCTGACGGAGTGAATGACATCAACCTCTCTGTTGTGGTGTCTGAGGCTAACTTGGTTGGAAATCCCAAAGAGTGGTGGGTTGACACTGGAGCAACTCGTCATATGTGCGGACAAGAAGATGTTCACTTCCTACAACAGGCTGTAAAAGGTGAACAACTTTTCATGGGAATATTCTTCTATTCTACTGTGCTGGACAAGGAAAGTGATCTTGAAGATGACATCAGGAAAGAACTGACCCTCAACAATGTACTGCATGTACCTGACATCCGGAAGAATTTAGTTTCTGATTCTTTGTTAAGTAAAATGGTTTTAGGCTTGTTTTGAGTCTGATAAGTTTGTATTAACAAAGAGTGGTATGTATGTGGTAAGGGATACATGAGTGATGGTCTTTTAAACTAAATGTAATGACAGTTTGTACCAAAAGTTGCTATGAATGAGAATAACACATCTTTTGCTTATATTCTTGAGTCAAATTTGTGGCATGGTAGATTAGGTCATGTAAATTATGATGCTTTGCGTAAATTAATTGGTTTGGATTATATACCAAAGTTTGAAATTAATTCTAATCATAAATGTGAAGTTTGTGTAGAAGCAAAACTAACTAAGGCTCCATTTAAATCGGTTGAAAGAAAAACCGAACCTCTAGAATTAATTCATACTGATGTATGTGATCTAAAATTTATTCAAACTAGAGGAGGCAAAAAGTATTTCATATATTTATCGATGATTGCACAAGATATTGTTATGTTTATTTACTTAGAAGTAAGATAAAGAAGCCTTAGAAATGTTTAAACTCTACAAAACAGAAGTAGAAAATCAACTTGGTAAAACCATTAAAATGGTTAGAAGTGATAGAGGTGGTGAATATGATGCACCATTAAATGAATTTTGTGCACAACATGGCATTATTCACCAAACTACAGCCCCTTATTCTCCACAGCAAAATGGAATTGCTGAAAGGAAGAATAGAACTCTAAAAGAAATGATGAATGCCATGTTACTAAGTTCAGGCTTACCACAGAACTTGTGGGGGGAAGCAATATTGTCTGCAAATTATGTTCTTAATAGAATACCCCACAAGAAAACCAAAAGCATTCCTTATGAATTATGGAAAGGTCGACCACCTTCCTACAAATACTTAAAAGTGTGGGGGTGTTTGGCAAAAGTGGAAGTTCCTGTTCCTAAAAAGACTAAGATTGGACAAAAAACAGTAGATTGTGTGTTTATTGGTTATGCTCAGAATAGTAGTGCATATCGGTTTATGACTTATAAATCAGCAATACCTGATATAAATGTGAATACTATTATAGAGTCAAGGAATGCTGTGTTTTTTGAACATGTATTTCCTTACAAGAAAGGACAGGAATTAAGTTCACAGAAAAGAACTTATGATTGTACACAAAGTCAAGAAACTAATGACAATCAAACACAAGAGACTAGTAATGGTCTCAACCAACAGGATTTAACTGATGATGAACCAAGAAGAAGTAAGAGAGCGAGAACATCAAAATCCTTTGGTCCAGATTTTCTGACATACTTGTTAGAAAATGAACCTCAAAGCTTTAAGGCAGCAATGACAGGTCCTGAAGCACCTTTGTGGAAAGAGGCTGTTAATAATGAAATTGAATCCATTATGCAAAATCATACTTGGGAATTGGTGGATCTTCCACCAGGATCTAAACCTCTTGGATATAAATGGATATTCAAGAGAAAAATGAAAGCATATGGTTTAATTGACAAGTATAAAGCGAGACTTGTAGTTAAAGGTTACAGACAAAAGGAAGGTCTGGACTATTTTGACACATATTCCCCTGTGACAAGAATAACATCCATTCGCATGCTTATTGCAATAGCAGCGTTGTTTAATTTAGAAATACATCAAATGGATGTTAAAACAGCTTTCTTAAACGGTGATCTAAATGAAGAGATCTATATGGAGCAACCCGAAGGGTTTGTTGTATCAGGGCAAGAAAAGAAAGTTTGTCGACTTGTAAAATCCCTTTATGGATTAAAAAAAGCACCTAAGCAATGGCATGAAAAATTTGATCATGCAATGCTTACTAATGGGTTTAAGATAAACGAATGAAGTGACAAATGCGTCTATGTTAAAAACACTGACCAAGGATATGTCATAGTTTGTCTTTATGTGGATGACATGCTTATCATTGGAAGCAGTCAAAACATGATCAAATCAACTAAGCAAATGCTTAACAAAAGATTTGATATGAAAGATATGGGGGTCGCAGATGTTATATTAGGAATGAAAATTACTAAAACATCTGACGGATATGCATTATCTCAATCTCATTATATTGAGAAAAGTCTTGATAAATTTATCAAGGATGATTGAATTTAGCAAGAACACCTGTAGACATCAGTCTTTATTTATCGAAAAATAAAGGTGATGCAGTGTCTCAGTTAAAATACTCCCAAATCATTGGAAGCCTAATGTACCTAATGAATTGTACTCGTCCTGATATAGCTTATGCTATCAGTAAATTGAGCAGGTACACTAGTAACCCTGGAGAAGACCACTGGAAAGCGATCATTCGGGTTCTTAGATATCTAAGATTCACCCGTGATTATGGTTTGAACTTTACTCGATATCCAGCAGTACTTGAAGGTTATTGTGATGCAAATTGGATATCGGATACTAAAGATTCAAAATCCACAAGTGGATATGTCTTTACTCTGGGAGGTGCTGCTGTTTCTTGGAAGTCCACGAAACAAACTTGCATCGCACGATCCACAATGGAATCCGAGTTCATTGCTTTAGACAAAGCAGGTGAAGAAGCAGAATGGCTTCGTCACTTCTTAGAAGACATTCCAATGTGGCCAAAACCTGTGCCAGCTATTTGCATTCATTGTGATAGTCAATCTGCAATAGGCAGGGCACAGAATCATATGTATAACGGTAAGTCACGACATATTCGTCGTCGACATAATACCGTAAGGCAATTGTTGTCAAACGGGATAATCTCAATAGATTATATAAAATCTAAAGAGAATATTGCGGATCCGTTAACAAAAGGTTTGACAAAAGAGCTAGTGTATAGTTCATCGAAGGGGATGGGATTAAAGCCTATTACATAAGAGTCGTCATAATGGTAACCCTACTTAAATGACTGGAGATCCCAAGAACTAAGTTCAAAGGGACAACTAAGTTATGTATGGCTCGCCAGAAATCACCAAGGGATTAAAATTCCCTACCCATTCCTATGGTGAGAGTGATATCTGCAACATATGTTGTCTGCAGGGGTACAAGGATAAGCTTTGCTTTTAATGATTACTTATATCTTGATTAAGGCATAAAATCAAGACGAGTATGAGGAGATACTCACAATAAGAATCACCTATATGAGTGTTGAACTGGGGCCGGTTCGGTGAGAATGAAAGAGGCTACATTCTCTAGAAACACTCATGAAAACCAGGAGCGTTCAAGGCCAAAATGAACACAACAGTGAGAACCACGATGTGTTAGAAGATATTTTGTGTGAAATCTATTGTCTTGGCTTACACAAACGGCTGAACAATCAAGGCATCGCGTCCATTGGTTAGCCAGTAAGTCCGATAGTTATCACTAGGGAAGGTTCAAGGCCGAAAACTACCTATCCTGATGCAAGATATTTTCGACTTATACTCTTTCGTTAAGTCTGCATATTGTTGCATTTCCGTTGTCATCAAATTCCATTCATGTGGGGATTGTTGGAAATGGTTATAAAATTCTGGGTAAAACCAGAATTTTTTCCTAAGTTTGGTCTAATTTTTAGGTGGGCTCCGTGCATTGATTTACATGGTCAAAGTGGTAACGCGTTCTATGCCGCGTTGTGATTCACGTGGTATATTTGGTTGCTCAAACCATTACCGAGTGAATGGGAATTGAAGCCAAAGTATACTCCATGGAAATGGTGTTTTGGTGGAAATTCCTTAAAGGTTTGAATAAGCTTGTCCCACATTGATTTGGTGGGAGGTTTTGAAAGGGTTTATAAGAGCATGGGTTTGATACTTGAGGTGTGCCCCAAGGGGTACCCAAGTGTTTTAGAGGGAGAGGTTATGGGCAAAATGGGCTAGACCCATTGGACCCAAAAATCACCACACACGCGCGCCGCCGCCGCCGCCCGTCGGTCGGGCGGCTGGGCTGGGCCTGGGCTTGGGCGCGGGTGTGGTGTGAGGTTGGGTTGGGCTTGTTCGCCCAATACTAATCTTTTTGGGCCAAAAACATTTGAATTTAATTCAAATAAACTGGTTTGGATTTTTTGTTCATCCAAACAGGGCCCTTCCCGTTTACAAACAGAATTAAATTGGTTTGGATTTAATGCTCATCCAAACAGGGCCCTTCCCGAAATAAACTAGTTTGGTATTAACGCACACCCAAACAGGGCCCTTCCCCTTTTTTGCTATCTGTTTGAATTATAAACAGATTCAAATTCAAAACCAGCAGGTATCATACCTGTTCAATTCAAAACCAAGAGTCACCTTCACATCTATAAATAGGACCACCCTCATTTGATGTAATTCATTCAGAAATTTCGTATTTCACCTCTGCTAATTCTATTCTTCATCTTTGCTGCATTTTATTTCTGAAAGAAAGAGTGTAAACACTTAGTGTGTTCGTAAGGCAAACAATTTGTAGTGCTGCTATTGTTTGTGGTAAGATCATTTCATCCTGGAGATAGACGTCCAATTTCTGAAAGCACCGTGGAGAGGACGAATCTGTCTTAAGACACAGTGTTAAACACTGGACTTGATCAGAAAAGTAATTCAAAGAAATTAACAAGTAAGTTATTTAATTTTATTCTGTTTTTAATTTGTTTATTTAAATCAGATTTTAATTTTGTTTTGTAACAAATAAAATCTGTTATTTATTTATTTATTTTTATTTCGAGTTTGATTTTTGTAATCAAACATATTCTCTCCTTTTCTTTATTTCTTTAATTCTAATTGTTATTTGTACACAATAGAATTAATATCTTTTAATACAGTGAAGATTGTCCAACAATAACAATAAAGAGCCCTCCAGTCCTTGATCTGGACTGAAAGGCATCTTCAGACCCTATGGTTTATCATGGATCCATTTCGATAATTTAAACTATTTATTTTGTCTCACATTTTGAGTATACTATAAAAAAAAATTAGGTCGATTCGATAATTGTAACATATTCAATTCATCGCGTTGTCCAAAAAAATAAAAATTGACAATTGTATTTTTAAAAATAGACAATTCATTTTTTTTATTTTTATTTTTCTGACAAATGAGATGAATTGAATAGGTTTATAATTATCGAATCAACCTAAGTTTTTATATAAATAAAATACACAAAATATCTAACAAAATAAATAATTCAGATTATCAAAATGAAACTCGCGATAAATCTCATTAATCTAAGGACCAAGGGGAACCACTTCCTTAAAAAAAATACAAATTATTCTAGAGTGTATAGATGGTAATGGCAAGCATTTATGATTGGAATAAACATCATCTTAATCAATTACCCCCAATTCCTAAAAACCCTAACTTTAATTTTTGTTATATTTGGTTAGAAAATTTGGAAAGAAATTAAGAAATGAAAAAGGAAATGTAAGTAAAATATTAATAAAATATATCTATATTTCACTTAATTTCATACATTTTTTTCCTTTTATTTTTTAAACCCCTTATTAAATCTTCTAACCAAACGCCATATTGAGATTGAGTAATGTTAGAAATTATGAAAAAAATATCATGAAGATGATCATGAAAGATTTTACACCCTTAGATTATAAATACAACAAAAACACTACACAACAATCAAAGGATAAAAAAATTTCATGAAATATTTCATGATATTTTTTTCATGATCCCAGTATTATTCATTGAGATTTACACTGTGTTTGGGAACCTAGGAGAGAAAAGAAATGAAATGATTACTGAGAGGGAGATTTATAATCTGGCTTTAGGCCGTGGAAGGAGCCGGACAGAAGATGGCCAAGCATGTTTGGGTCGAGCTAACTTGGGCCTGATCAGAGTGGGATTTGCTCGGTCGAGGCTCTCCCCCGTTTAGGCCGAGCTAACTGGGGCTTCCTTTGAGATGATCTTGCTCGGTCCAGGCCTAGTCTGAGGTCCAGGTCCCATGTTTGGACCGAGCTTCCCCGGATTTGGACTTGCTCGGCCGAGGCCTATCCCCGAGGTCTACTTAGTCGAGATGAGTGTCTCTACTGGGTTTTTGTGGGAGCACGATTAGCTCGGTGGGAAAAGTCTTCTGAATGCCAGTGTAACCTGTCTGGACTCAGTCCGAGCTCGGCTGTTATGGAGCTCGGCGAGTGGAGCACTCGGGCACGTTACGCAGCACGGTTGTGAAAGGCCGAGGTGATTCCGCCGGGCTGCTGAGTTGCCGCTAATGTAGCCTGACGGTTGGGTTAGTGGTGATTGCTGGATTTGTGCTGATAGATGGGAGAGCAACACCACGTGTCAAGAGACTAAGGCCTCGTTTGGGAACAGGCTAATTTAGTAACTTTTTGCTATTTGGCTAAAATATGAGTTTAAAAAAACTAGTATGTTTGGGATGACTTTTTGGCTTTTACGAAAAGATGTGCAAAAAGTAGAGAGAAAAAGAGAATCTTGACTTTTTGGTATGGGTTGTTGGCTTTTTGGCTAATTTAGTAACTTTTTGACTTTTTAGCTAAAAATGAGGGTTCCAAACGAGGCCTAATGGGTGCAGAGTTGAGCGCAGAAAGTATATAAGCGTGACTGCGCCCCCATGCTGGACATAGAACATCATTTGGTGAGAAAAACCAAAACACTCACTCTCTCCTCTCTCTCTATATCCCTGAGTGTGTGCTAACTTGACTGTCAGAGGGGTTTTCCGGCCACACATCGCCGGGTAGCTTACCGCCGTTGTTTCGTAGGTCGATCGGACAGACGAGGAGCTTGGACAAAAGGAATACGGGCATTACCGAATATTTGCTCCCCGTACAATTACTTAAGTAATAAGAGAAAAGAAAGAAATAAAATGATTGTGATTTCTCTCATTTTTGTTTGGATAAGGAAGAAATAAAAGAAAAGAAATGATTATGATTTCTCTCATTCTTGTTTGGTTAGATTTCATTGAGAGAAAAGAAAAGAAATTATTTTATGTTATATTACCAAAATAATCTTTTTATATTTTCAATCATTTTATTTCTTTTTATTTTTATAGGGACAAAATTGGTATTACGAAAATAGTGGTTTATTTTCTCTCCCAATCTCTCTACTTTTGGGAAGATTGAAATTGAGGTTATAAGAGAAATGAGTTTTTCTCTCAATTTGTCTCAATTTCTTCCCATTTCTCTCCACTTAGGTTATCCAAACAAGTAAAAAAATACATATCTCTCCATTTCTTTTCTTTTCTCTCCAAATCACTCAATCCAAACATAGCGTTAAGGTGCCCTCTGGGCCACTAAGTTTGCTTATGATTGGATCTTTGCAATATTATTGTGCAATATTTATTGAGGCTCATGCTTCTCCGATACCGTCGTTTCCTCTTTCGTAAATTCGGACCAGCATTGTCACCATCTGTTCCTTCTTGGACCACTGTCGCCTCATTTCAGTCTTGACCATCATCGCCACCCCACTCGCCTTCTTCAGTCCCCAACCAGCGTCACCAACCCATCCACCACCACTGTTGCCTTTTTTCTATTTCGAAGCACGATTGTCATTCTCTCAGAAACAGAATACCCATTATCAACCAACTTATTTCCATTGCAAGACTTTATATTCATGGCAACAACTAATTACTCTATGCATATGTATAGTATACAGTTCCTCTGAATATATATATATAATATGTGTACAGTGTGATTTTCTAATTGGAAATTCAGGAATAACTTGTGATTTTGTTAAATTAATGTTTTTTTTTTTAAATTAGGGAATTATGTATATAATGTGATTTATAATAAATAATTAGAGATTTTTAGTGATAATTCGTGATTTAAATAAGTTGATGTTAGTTTTAAATAAGGAAAAATTGTATAATACACTACAAGAAAAGGGGGCAAAAAACACGGAAGCATTAGCGACGGCGCTTGTCCCGTCGCAAAAAAATGATTTTTTGCGACGGCAGCTTATACCGTCGCAAATGGAGGCTTTAGCGACGGCATCGTCCCCGTCGGTAATAAAAATGCGTAGGGAGTAAATGCATCAGTATTAGCGACGGCTGTGTTTTACCGTCGCCAAAAAAATGTTTTGAGACAAATAGTTTACATATTGCGACGGCAAATGTCCGTCGCAAAAAAAGTCTAATTTAAACGGCGTCGTTTTTATGAACAAAATAGTCGCCATTTGCGACGGTGTGAAACCTACCGTCGCAAAAAATGAAAATTTTTTTTGGCCCGCTCTTGCCTATTCATCTTGCCGCTCGAGTTCACCCAAATCCCTAAATCCCTACGAAGCCGAACAAATTTTTTCCCCCAAATCCCTACGAAGCCGAACGGCGAACGGCGAACGGTGAACGGTGGTGCTGCGGCGAGGACGACAGGTACGGCGGCGAGGACGACAAGTCTTCTCTCTGCGTATGCTCTCTCTCTCTCTCTCTCTCTCTCTCTCTCTGTATAATACATACAGATCTGTATATTGATATATCTGTATCAATCTGTAACATCTATATATTATATATATAAATATGTAAATTATATATAAATATATATATATATATACATTATAATCTGTAACATCCAATCATTTTTATTTTTTGAAAATAAATAATAACACTTAATTTGTATATTTAAATAAATAATAATAACATTTATGGAAACACTCATTATTTCCAATCATTTTATTTTTTTGAAACATTTTGGGTTTGATGTTGTTGAGGTTGTATTTTTGGACCATTATGTGCCTAAACTGTGGAATATTTAGACTAATGCTTTCTATGTTTTTAGATATAGAGATATACATGCTCACTCATTTATGTATCTACAAGTGTTATGGATATGAATATGCTCACTTAAAATTGCTGAGTTTGTGATTGTATTAAATTAGTACTTGTATAATTAACTTGGAATCTGGTGTCCCATGTAATAACTTAGGCATGTCACAGTGTTTTGAAGAACTGTGGTATTGTTATTGACACAGACCTGAAATAGTGTATTGTTTGAAAAAGTTACCTGGTGTTGTCTAAGTAATTTTAAACTAATAGTAATTTTAAAATCCAGTTTAGTTCCAAAAATTAAAAAGTTTCAAAAAACTTCATTGGTATACTTCAAATTTCATAATATAATCCAACAAATTTCTCATATTATATACACTAGTTAATCACTAAAGTAATGCAATTCTCAATAATATAAGAAGTGTCCAATAAAAAATAATATGAAAAATTACAAAAAAAAAAAAAAACTCAAAGTTTAAGTCTTATAATAAAATAAATCATGAGTTTAATTTTGCTGATACTGTTATTGATGTACCTATCATTTGTTCTGTTTTTCTTGCAGACAACTGTATCGAAAAGTAGTCTTTTTGATCATTTGATAAACTTTTGGGAATTTAGTCCGGGACTTGATCCAGGAACTTGAAGCCTTTATTTTTTGGTGGATTTTAAGTTCCAGTCACCACTCTATCGACAGGTAATGGTTCTGTGCTTAATTTGGTTGTACTGTACATCTATCTAGTCTGTGAACTTCATAAACATAGATAATGCAGTTCTGCTATCATTTCATTATATGTAGTTTTTGCATTTTCTTTCAAGGAGAGCATATCTTACAATGTTCCCAACATGTAGCGTGCGAGGCATTTAAGTATTTACGTTACCTGGTTGATCTTTGCTGGTGTGTTTGTGGAAGTAATTTGTAGTATGGAAAGTAATTGGGCCTCCATATATATAGATAGAAAAGAAACTTGGACTGGGCTTTCTTATTCTACTTTGTTACATAAGATTATGTATGTGATGTTCAAAATTATAATATACAGAATAATGATCTATCTTTATTAAATAATTTTTGAGACAATATACTTGATTAGTGTGTTTTCTATAACTCATCTATCAAGTTTATAAATAATGCCGCATAGTATTATGGAATACTAATAATTTGGAGAATTCTACCATACACATCCATTTATCATATGCATCATTAGTTATGTCATTTTTTTTTTCTTTAGTTATGATGAATTATCTTCGTTAATTATGATATTATTTTAGTTAAGACTTATAAGATCTTTGGTTGTGCCTCATGTGGTTTTGGTTATGATTTATTTATTTTTTAAGTTATGACTCAGAAAGTATGAAATTATATCATTTTTTTCTTCAATTAATTGATCTCACGTGTTGTTGTATAAGTATTTCATTTTTTATGTTCTCCTATTAAATCGGTAAATAACTAACTAGGATAAGACTACCTACCTATTTGAGAGAAATTGGATGGATAGGTATCATGGTACATGAATACGTAGGTATTATATTTAGAGTTACTTTGATGAGATATTTTTGTGGATGTGTACAGATGATGGATAAGAGTTGGATCGATTTGCCAAATAGGATGTCGGGCGAATACATTAATGGGATTGATGAATTCCTTGTGTTTGCCTACACCAATAGGGTTGAAGGTTCGATGATCAGTTGTCCGTGTAGGAAGTGTGAGAATCGATACTATTTTTACGAGAGAGTGTACGGGAGCATCTGATTTTGAATGGTTTTTTTAAAAAATACAAACATTGGATTAATCATGGGGAATCTTACGTATCTCTGCATGGTAATCGAGAGAATGAAACATTAGCTAATTCAGATATTGGGGATGATATGATTGGAATGATACAAGGGGCTATGGGAAATCCACATGCCGGTACAAGTGTTGAGGGTGATGAACCACAGGGGCCTGATCCCCATGCATTTGAACCCCAGCTCGGTCCAAATGCAGAGACTGCAAAGTATTTCAAACTTCTTCAAGATGCACAAAGTGAATTGTATCCGGGTTGTCAAAAGTTCACATCTTTGTCATTCATTGTTCGACTTCTACATTTGAAGGTGCTTAATCAGTGGACAGACAAGTCTGTTGACATGTTGCTTGAGTTATTGAATGAGGCGTTCCCGTTGGGTGTGAAACTCCCGGACTCATATTATAAAGCTCAAAAGGTCACAACAGATTTGGGCTTCACGTATGAGACGTGGGATGCATGTCCCAACAGTTGCATGTTGTTTCGAAACGAGGACGCCAATCTTGATAAATGTGTCATATGCAACAGTTCTAGATGGAAATCAAATGGTGATGGTGGTTCAAATGGTCCTAACAAAGTGGCAAACAAATAGCTGCAAAACAGATGAGGTATTTTCCTTTAAAGCCAAGGTTGCAGAGGTTGTTTATGTCATCGAAGACGGCCAAGTTAATGAGATGGCATGCAGAGGAACGAACTGATGATGGTGTTCAGGCATCCTGCTGACTCCCTTGCATGGAAAGATTTTGACCATCGGAATATTGACTTTAGTAATGATTGCCGAAGTGTAAGGCTTGGCTTAGCATCTGATGGTTTTAACCCATTCAGGACGATGAACATAGTTCATAGCACTTGGCCTGTTGTGCTCATTCCATACAACTTGCCACCATGGATGTGCATGAAGCAACCATTTCTAATTTTATCCGTGCTTATTGACGGCCCGAAAGGACCTGGTGACAAGATTGATGTGTATATGCAACCGTTGATTGAGGAGTTGAAAGAACTATGGAATGAGGGTGTGTCAACATTTGATGCATCAACAAATCAAATGTTTCAAATGCATGCAGCTTTACTGTGGACAATTAGTGATTTTCCTGCATACGCAAACTTGTCAGGATGGAGCACTAAAGGCGAATATGCATGTCCTTGTTGCAATAAGGAAACTCAATCGTGTTGGTTGAAGCATAGTAGGAAACAATCATACTTGGGTCATCGCAGATTTTTACCTACTGGCCATAAATTCCGGAAGGATAAAGTATCATTTGATGGTAGTCGGGAAGTCAGACTCAAACCAAAATTGTTGTCTGGAACTGAGATGTTGCTACAATTAGAATCTGAGGGTATTTTAACCCAATACAAGAGGGATGACCTTAAGGAGAGGCATAGGAGACATGTAGAGAAGGAGAAAGCTGGACATCACACCCATAGTTGGAAGAACAAGAGTATCTTTTAAGAAAAAGAGTATAAAATCAAATATGATTAACACATTATGCATTGACTAACAAGGTTCCTGATGCATCGAGTGGCCACCGGGCATTTAGGGAATCTGCAGAAGACGAGAATCCATATACACCACCACCAGAAGATCAGGTATAAAATGTATCTTTGCATTCTAAGTTAAAATGTATCTTTGCATTCTAAGCTAAAATGTATCTTTGCATTTTTACATTCTAAGTTAAGAGACTTGTGAGAGAAGACGAACTAGTTAAAGCCGGATTTAGCACGAAACTTGGCACACACGACCGCCTGGCTAGCACGAGAGACTTGTGGAGAAAGACGGGGATCGATAGGGTTTTGGTTTGGGAGTTAAGCCGGATTTCATTTTGGGCAAACTATTCCTTAAGAAACTTGAATTCGAGGTGTTAACGCCCCAAAATCACCAAAGGCGTCGGTTTAGCACGAAACTTGGCACACACGACCTCCTAGGCACGAGAGACTTGTGGGAGAAGACGGGGCTCGAATCGGGTTCCCGGTTTGGAGTTAGAGCAGGATTTATTTTGGGCAAACTAGTTCCTTAAGAAACTTGAATTCGAGGTGGTTAACGTCCCAAAATCACCAAACTGCATCGGTTTAGCACGAAACTTGGCACACACAGACCTCCTAGGCACGAGAGACTTGTGGGAGAAGACGGGGCTCGGATCGGGTTTCCGGTTTGGGAGTTAGAGCCGGATTTCACTTTAGGCAAACTAGTTCCTTAAGAAACTTGAATTCAGCGTTAATGCCCCAAAATCACCAAACGACGTTGGTTTAGCACGAAATTTGGCACACACGACCGCCTAGGCACGAGAGACTTTGGAGAAAGACGGGGCTCGAATCGGGTTCCCGGTTTGGGAGTTAGAGTCGGATTTCACTTTAGGCAAACTAGTTCCTTAAGAAACTTGAATTCGAGGCATTAATGCCCCAAAACTCACCAAAGACATTGGTTTAGCACGAAATTTGGCACACACGACCGCCTAGGCACGAGAGACTTGTGGGAGAAGACGGGGCTCGAATCGGGTTCCGGTTGGGCAGTTAGAGTCGGATTTCACTTTAGGCAAACTAGTTCCTTAAGAAACTTGAATTCGAGGTGTTAATGCCCCAAATCACCAAACCGTGTCGGTTTAGCACGAAACTTGGCACACACGACCTCCTAGGCACGAGAGACTTGTGGGATAAGACGGGGCTCGAATCGGGTTCCCGGTTTGGAAGTTAGAGTCGGATTTCACTTAGGCAAACTAGTTCCTTAAGAAACTTGAATTCGGAGAGTTAAGGCCCAAAATCACCAAATCGCGTCGGTTTAGCACGAAATTTGGCACACACGACCGCCTAGGCACGAGAGACTTGTGGGAGAAGACGGGGGCTCGAATCGGATTCCCGTTTCGGAGTTAGAGCGGATTTCACTTTAGGCAAAAGTAGTTCCTTAAGAAACTTGAATTCGAGGAGTTAAGGCCCAAAATCACCAAACCGCGTCGGTTAGCACGAAACTTGGCACACACGACCTCCTAGGCACGAGAGACTTGTGGAGAAGACGAGGCTTGAATCAAGGTTCCCGGTTTGGAGTTAGAGTCAGATTTCACTTTAGGCAAACTAGTTCCTTAAGAAACTTGAATTCGGGGAGTTAAGGCCCCAAAATCACCAAACCACGTCAGTTTAGCACGAAATTTGCACACACGACCGCTAGGCACGAGAGACTTGTGGGAGAAGACGGGGCTCGAATGGGTTCCCGGTTTCGGAGTTAGAGCCAGATTTCACTTTAGGCAAAGTAGTTCCTTAAGAAACTTGAATTCGAGGAGTTAAGGCCCCAAAATCACCAAACCGCGTCGGTTTAGCACGAAACTTGGCACACACGACCTCCTAGGCACGAGAGACTTTGGGAGAAGACGGGGCTTGAATCGGGTTCCCGGTTTGGGAGTTAGAGTCGGATTTCGGTCTAGTCAAAATTATTTACTAAACTATCTTTCTAATTATATAGTAGTCAATTTTTTTTATATTTTTTCTGTAATTAAAATATTAACACCATTATATGGTTATTAATTATTTTATCTTGTTTTTTCAGATTTTTCCTGAGTAAGCAGTTTGCTTCTTGTGGAATGCGGGCGTATAAAGATTATGACCAACTTTTGTTTTTGTAACCCACGAAAGAATCAAGACGAAAACTTTTGGTTTTGATTTTGATTTATGTTATTTAAATTTGTGAACAACATTATATGTATTATGCGACATTATGTAATGGCATAATTTTTACTGTTTGAATTTTTATTTATGTATTATTATGAATGGAAACATATGAATTTTTCATTATTTGTCAACTTTTGTTTATGTATGTATTTTATATTATTATGTAATTTTTGGATTTTTTTGTAGTTATTTTTCATTTAATACAGGTTTTTTAATTTTTTTAATAATTTCCGAACAGGTTTTTTTTTTTTTTTTGAGACGGCATAACAGCCGTCGCAAAAATACATAGTAGGAGCTTTTGCGACGGCACGTACTGTCGCAAAAGCTTTTGAAAGAAATTGAAAAATATACCCTTTAGCGACGGCTCAGCTTGCCGTCGGAATAGTTATATCCAGTACGACCCTTTTAGCGACGGTATTCTTGCGTCTCAAAAACCAATTTTAGTGACGGAAAACTGTACCGTCGCAAAAACTCAGATTTTCTTCACTTATTGGCGCCAGAAAACTGCCGTCGCAAAAAGTACCCTCCCGTCGCAAAAACCAATGGCGACGGCACTTACCGTCGCTAAAGACCTTTTGCAACCCCTTTGTCGCGACCTCACTTGTCGTCGCAAAAAATCAAATTACCGTCTCAAAAAGTATTAGCGACGGCGTAAATGCCGTCGCAAAAAACAATTTTTTTGTAAGTGATAGAAAGAGCCAAACAAAAATAAAAATAAAAAATAAAAAAAGAGTA
>JAPPVO010007871.1:0-24239 GCA_030407325.1 Camellia japonica
AGTATTATTTTATATGATTGAGTCTCACTCTGAAGAAAATCTGTTGTTTAGTTATGCCAGATGGACGTTCCTAATTCCAACTTGTAATGATTAGGCAGGTCATTTCGTATGGCTTAACAGCTTGCTACCGGAACATTTGTGTAGCTTAGATATTTTTGCTTAAATATTTTTCCTTCGTTCAGGAATCGGCCCTTACTTCAGGCGGAACGTGGATTAAACCTTAATGGGTCGTCCTTGTGGGCCGAATAAGACATGCCTTGTCTGGTGAACATTACTTATTCGGCCCTAAGGTGTCATGCACCAAAGGGGGCTCCGAATCCGGAGACTTATTTTGGCCAATCGCGATATCGACGAAGGGCGCTCCGAATTCGAAGACTTGTTCGGCCCTAAGGTGTCATGCACCAAAGGGGGCTCCGAATTCGGGGACTTATTTTGGCCAATCGTGATATCCACGAAGGGCGCTCCGAATTCGGAGACTTGTTCGGCCCGAAGGTGTCATGCACCAAAGGGGGCTCCGAATCCGGAGACTTATTCGGCCCTAAGGTGTCATGCACCAAAGGGGCTTCGAATCGGAGACTTATTTTGGCCAATCGTGATATTCACGAAGGGCGCTCCGAATCCGGAGACTTGTTCGGCCCTAAGGTGTCGTGCACCAAAGGGGGCTCCGAATCCGGAGACTTATTCGGCCCTAAGGTGTCATGCAACAAATGGGGCTCCGAATCCGGAGACTTATTTTGCCAATCGTGATATTCACGAAGGGCGCTCCGAATCCGGAGACTTGTTCGGCCCTAAGGTGTCATGCACCAAAGGGGGCTCCGAATCCGGAGACTTGTTCGGCCCTAGGTTGCCATGCACCAAAGGGGGCTCCGAATCCGGAGACTTATTTTGGCCAATCGTGATATCCACGAAGGGCGCTCCGAATCCGGAGACTTGTTCGGCCCTAAGGTGTCATGCACCAAAGGGGGCTCCGAATCCGGACGGAGACTTATTTTGGCCAATCGTGATATCCACGAAGGGCGCTCCGAATCCGGAGACTTGTTCGGCCCTAAGGTGTCATGCACCAAAGGGGGCTCCGAATCCGGAGACTTGTTCGGCCCTAAGGTGTCATGCACCAAAGGGGGCTCCGAATCCGGAGACTTATTTTGGCCAATCGCGATATCGACGAAGGGCGCTCCGAATTCGGAGACTTGTTCGGCCCTAAGGTGTCATGCACCAAAGGGGGCTCCGAATCCGGAGACTTGTTCGGCCCTAAGGTGTCATGCACCAAAGGGGGCTCCGAATCCGGAGACTTATTTTGGCCAATCGTGATATCCACGAAGGGCGCTCCGAATCCGGAGACTTGTTCGGCCTAAGGTGTCATGCACCAAAGGGGGCTCCGAATCCGGAGACTTATTCGGCCCTAAGGTGTCATGCACCAAAGGGGGCTCCGAATCCGGAGACTTATTCGGCCCTAAGGTGTCATGCACCAAAGGGGGCTCCGAATCCGGAGACTTGTTCGGCCTAAGGTGTCGTGCACCAAAGGGGGCTCCGAATCGGAGACTTGTTCGGCCCTAAGGTGTCATGCACCAAAGGGGGCTCCGAATCCGGAGACTTATTTTGGCCAATCGCGATATCGACGAAGGGCGCTCCGAATTCGGAGACTTGTTCGGCCCGAAGGTGTCATGCACCAAAGGGGGCTCCGAATCCGGAGACTTATTCGGCCTAAGGGTCATGCACCAAAGGGGCTCCGAATCCGGAGACTTATTTTGGCCAATCGTGATATTCATGAAGGGCGCTCCGAATCCGGAGACTTGTTCGGCCCGAAGGTGTCATGCACCAAAGGGGGCTCCGAATCCGGAGACTTATTCGGCCCTAAGGTGTCATGCACCAAAGGGGGCTCCGAATCCGGAGACTTATTTTGGCCAATCGTGATATTCACGAAGGGCGCTCCGAATCCGGAGACTTGTTCGGCCCTAAGGTGTCATGCACCAAAGGGGGCTCCGAATCCGGAGACTTGTTCGGCCCTAAGTTGCCTGGAGTGAAAGAAAGTTGATGTTTCATTAAAACGTGGCACCAGTACAAGCATCGGATCCCACAAGTCGGGTCCGTAAATGGATCTCCCTAACATCTATGTTGGCAGGAATTGCGGTGAGCCACGGATTTCCTCAACGCCGCGGTCTGTTGGGAAGCGCATAAGCTGATGGTAGGTGCTTGGGACAGCCTTCATGAGGTGCAACCAGGGACGTCCCATGATGGCGTTATATGGTGACGGAAGCTTAACAACCAAGAATTCCACGTCAACCGTTTTTGAGCCTGCTCGAACAGGGAGCACGACCTTCCCAATGGGTACTCTGGATTCGCGTTGAAGCCGAACAGTGGTTGAGAGGACGGGGATAGGTCCGACGCGTTGAGACCGAGTTCAACAAAAGTTCTGTAGTACAAAATTTCCGAAGTGCTGCCTGGGTCTATGAGAATGCGTTCAACGCTGAACTGTCGTACGCGTAATTTGACGACCAAAGGATCGACGTGGCTGGCCTTCGTTCCTACGAGGTCGGAGTCATCGAACTTAATTGTCTGAGTTTCTCTGGGCTTGCCAGTTGACAAGTTATTCTTTTGGAGGATCGGGCGTGATTGGATTGTATGCACGGTCGGGGATGCCGGCAAACTGTAGATTATGTGGATCACACCAAGCGGGGGTGAATCCTGTCTCAGGGCTAATGCTTTGGTTGGCTTCCCCTTGCCCACGTATTGTTGCAGTCGACCATCTTGTACTAGTTCCTCCAGATGATCCTTTAGCGCATAACAACTCTTGGTTTCGTGGCCGTGATCTTTGTGGTATTTGCATCGTCTGTCCCTCCTCCGTGTGTCGGGAGGCCCCACCATCTTTGACGGCCACTTGAAAAATGGAAGGTGCTGGACTTTGGTCATTATTGCTGCGATCGGCTCTGTTAAATCCGTATATTTTTTGTCGGTTCGCCTTGAGCGTCTGCTGTCGACTTGTAATTGTTCGTTCATTCGGTGGGAGCACTGATCGCTTGATCGGCGGGAGTCCCGCCTCTTATCCCGCTTGGCTCGTTGCCGGGGCTCAGGGCTCGGTGGCGGTACGGAGCTTATTGGCCGAGCGATTTCGGGGAGGGCCGTTTTGCTGGAGGTTTGTCCGGCTTTTATTCTTATGGCATCATCTTCGACCTTACAGTATTCTTCAACCTTCTTCATTAGTGCCCAAACTGTTTTGGGGGGCCTTCTGGTCAGGGAACTGCGCAGAGCACTGTCAGGATGTAAACCCATTTTGAAGGCGGTGATGGCCATGGAGTCGTTGCAAGCGTCGTCAACAAGATTGAAGCACTCCCAATATCGCGCCGAATACGCTCTGAGCGTCTCTCCTGACTGGATCTGCATAGTCCAGAGGGAGTCGGCCTGTTTCGGTTGTACCTCATTGGTGATAAACCTGGCCCTGAAGGATTTCTGCAGTTGTCGGAAGCTTTTAACCGAAGCTGGCTCCAACTTGTAATACCACCTGACGGCTAGTGGACTAGGCTGCTAGGGAATATTCGGCACATGAGGGCTTCATTGTCTGCGTGCAGCGTCATGGCCTGTTTGTAATGACGGATATGATCAGTGGGGTCTGATTTTCCGTCGTAAAGAGTGAATGACGGGGCTTTGAATTTCTTGGGCAGGGATGCCCTTGCGATCCGTCGAACGAAAGGATCGTGCTGGTCTTCCTCGTTTGAGCTGATTCTCCTGCGCTTGTTCCTTGTTCGCAGGTCTTTTTCGGAGGAGCTGGAGGTTTCGGACCGTCTCCTTGCGTCGAGCTCCGTGGATGATGAGTTGGAGTCGCTACTGGTATTTTTTGGTCGGGCCCGAGGTCTTTGTCCGTCCGCCTTCGGAGGTCGCTCTGGTTCCTCGCGCATGGCCTCTCTCGATTTTGCTACCTCCAGGGCCAAATCCTGACGGAGTCGTTCGTTCTCAGCGATCATGTTCTCGAGCCTCTGTTCATTCTGCTTTGCTTGTTCTATAATAGCCTGCATTGTTTCTTGCGCTGAGGTCGTTGGCGAATCGAAGTTCAGGGCGCGTCGTGCCGCGATGGTCTCTTTTCCGAGCATGTTAGCTGGGGTGAGGTCGTCTACCTGTGTGGTCGCGTCGGTGGCTATCGGAGGATCTTCGGTCACGTCTTCCATGGATGTATTCGAGTATTCCCACAGACGGCGCCAGTTGTGGGGAAATGGGTTGGAAATACTCTTCGGATCCTGGGAGACGCTGATGATCCTCTGGGAGTCACCTGCAAAGACACAAGTACTCCGGTCGGGGGTGCCGGAATTAGCACTCCGACGGACAAGTTAGTTTTCCTCTAGAAAGCTTGTTTACTAAGTTATCAGAAGTGATTTTCTTACATACCTTTCTTAGTTCGTTGCCTCTATATTTATACTTGTTCTTTTTCTGATCCTCGGGACCAGAGCCTACTTTTTCAATCATTATTATTTCCCATTATTCGGCCCTAGGGATCCTTCCCTATTCGGCCTCCATGTCTATGCGGGATGTACGCCGGCTAGAGTACAGCTTTTAAGATATAGCTCCCCCATCCTTGCCATGTATTCGGCCACCACAGCTGTCTTCTGGTGTCTGCTGTCTTAGTGTGTATGCTGTAGGTGTATGCTGTATGCTGTAGGTGTTTGCTGTCTTAGTGTGTATGCTGTAGGTGTTTTATGGCGTATTGCAGCAGTATGCTACTACTGACCTCTGATGAGTTTTTTAACACTTTCTGGACTCCTTTCAGGACAGATTTGAATATCTTCAAGGCAGCATTACATACCAAACTCTTGATTTCCTTCCCAACAGTCACCATTGATCCTTGAACTTGTCTGATGAGAATACAAATCATCTTTATGCAGAAGTCCAAACGATTCAGATCCCATGACAACCATTTAATGGGATAATGCTTCCATGAGCATTTAACAGATACTGGAGGTCCAGTAGTAGGGGTCTTAGTTGATGGTTCATAATTTTCCTGCTTATTTAACTCATCATCCAAATCGCTACTTCTTATCAAAATAAAATCATCAAGCAGATCTAGGCAGATATTCCATAACCAGATGCTCTTACTGTCGGGTCCAACCCGGAACACTGTATCAAAGATAGGCTCACAAACTGTTTTTACCATCGAAGGGCAGTTGACAGAGGTATCAAGTTTGTGCAGCAGATAACACCATGTGTTTAGGCAGGACGAGTGAACTGATATAATACATTTACTTGTCATGATACCTATTATACGAGTCATTATGAGTTTTACACTATTAGAAAATCCTTCTCCTTTTCTTCCACTATTATTCCCTCTTGCCAATTTGTTTGTATTTTACACTAGATTGGGTTAGTAAAGATTTCCAGCTCATAAATTAAGATTGAGAAGCAAAATAGAAATTGAACTCAGCTGGGACCGAGTTGAATAATGCGATAAGTAATCCTTTCTTTGGGGTTCTCTAATCCCAACTTTTTGTTGAAAATGCATACACTGTAAACATGAGGTTTGTTTTTCAAATTTCATATAAGTTTTAGTTGAAATGCATCCATCATTGTCAAATTTGTTGTAATGACTAGGACTGAAGGGTTTGTTTTACTTTATACATGGATGCAAATTGGCATAAATAAAAAGGCATAATAAAAAGGCATTGAGGGGCTTCAATGCTACAACCAAAAGTCTTACAAGGTTGTTGTGTTGAATTCCACCGATCAAATTTACCTCATTGAAGAAGTCATCGGCCCATTGTCATGAATCAAATGTACCTCAATGCTACGCTATATTTTGGAGCTATTATATATATTCTGCCATTAGTGATAGTGATATATGGTATTCTTGCGATCTTTTGTCATCTTATGTTATCCGTGTTGCTTTATCATCACGGATTATCTCAACTCTTTGAAGTTTTGAATTGTTATATGCATTTCTACTAAATTGGTTTATAAAATAAAATTATTTATATATGAGTTTAGATGTAATTTATAATATATTAATGTTTGCCTTGTTTATTTTCTTTGCAGATTGGTTTTGATGACGTTCGGAAGCATACTTACAAATGAAGATCAACTGTTGAATTTTTTTTCCTAAACTGATGCTTAGTTGTAGTTGCACATCAAGATTGAGTGTTAATTTTTTTTTGTGGCCTCCACGTTAGTTCATTTTCGGATTTGCTTTGATGGTTTTTTTGTGATACTTAATGGATTATTATTAAAGTTGTTTGATGGATATATTTTGATTAATAATATAAATTGTTTAGTGAATTTTTTTGTGGAGTGATGTATAATAGCTAGTGGATTTCTTAGTACAATTAAAAGGCTATTGGGATATGAGCAGGGATATTTGTAAAATAATAATTTAAATTTAATATAAAATATGGGACAAGTTTAGTGACGAATTTGTTTCGTCATTTGTACTTGTTATTATGACAAAGTGATTATTCGTCACTAATAAACTTTTTTTGTGACAAAATTTACTGCAGTTTATGTATGAAAGTTTTTATTTATTTTGTTGTTTGGTGACTAAAAATTTCGTCACGTATATATATTTGTGACGAAATATATTTCGTCACCCATGTATGACTTTTGAAGACGAAAAATTTCGTCACCTTTACATCTTATTGTGACGAAATTATTTCCTCATCAATGATCAACATGCGTGACAAATTTATTCGTCAACTAAAGTTATAAATATGGTACTGAATAACTAATTGGTGACAAAAATGAAAATTTTTTGTGACAAAATGTTGTTTTATTGGTGACAAAATTATGACTTTTGAAGACGAAAAATTTCGTCATCTTTACATCTTATTGTGACGAAATTATTTCCTCATCAATCATCAACATGTGTGACAAATTTATTCGTCAACTAAAGTTATAAATATGGTACTGAATAACTATTTGGTGACGAAAATGAGAATTTTGGGTGACAAAATGTTCTTTTATTGGTGACAAAAAAATTCGTCGCCGAAGTAATTTCATCGGTGACGAAATTATTTTTCGTCACGTTGGTCTTTAGTGACAAACATTCAATGACGAAACCGGTGACGAAAATATTTCGTCACAAATATTTATAGTGACGAAATTAGCTCTTTGAAGACAAAAAAAATTCGTCACTCAAGACCCAACTTGTTGTAGTGATACCAGAATCCAGGATGAGCAGATAAGAGACAAGAATCCTAGAACAGGGGATGATCTTAGTCTGGATAAAGATAAAGCTCTTAGGGAGCTTATCCCTATCTAGTAGAGCGTCCAAGATAAGCATTGAGCCCGAGTCCATTGAAGTAAGGCTTCTATAGGGATTAAGTCAGTATTGACTATAAAAACAGGGTACCCCCGTGGGTCTTAGGTATGTGTGATATATTGTGAGCAGTAAGTTCTTTTCTAGTGAGTTTTGAGTACTTTTTGCTATCTTTGAGAGATATTGATTATTGACTTGATCGTCGGAGTGCTCCCGGATGGACGAACCACTGTCGGATTCTCATCTGCTTGTTCAGGTTGTTGGGCTTAATCTATTCTGTTTGTACTTTCCAATTGAGCTCCCCGTTTGATTATGTAATAAAAATCAACACCCACATATTTGATATTAAAATTTGTTATTTTATAAAAAGAAATAAAATAGAAATCTGTCTGGAGAAATGATGTTAAATGTCACATCAATTTTTTAAGAAAGTTGATACTTAATTCTAAAATATAACCGTAGAGTGTAGGGAAGGCTACTGCCAGGTAATTATTATTCGTACGAATATGAGTAGTTGGATGAATAAATGGAAGCTGTAAAGGAGGCGACCTTTACGTGCATTTAAATTTCGAAAGTAAATATTGCTTGCAGTCTTGCAGATATTTATAAGTTGGTATAATATCGGTGCTATACATGGATCAATATTGGTATAAATAAATAATTAAAAATTAAATTAAATAATAATGTAAGATTTGTCTCAAATATTTAATAAAAATGGTTTAAAATCAATTAAATTTTTATTCAGTTTGGTTAGAGTTATAAATAAGAGAAGGTTTTTTTTTTTTTTTGTTATTCTTGAGGCAATAACTATGTGCTCTAAGTTTTTAATAAATATATGTCATAATTTACTTGAAAAAGTTAAAGTAAAAATTAAAAAATATATATTTATGATAAAATATATAAGTACATTTCCTCTTTTGAGTTTAATAATTTTAGGACCTTGCTACATCCCCTTAAAAACACTCTCCCTAATCCCACTAATTTTCATATCAAGTAAAAAAAAAAAAAAAACAAGGAAACAGTTACCCAAAATGGAAATTAGAGGGATTAGGGGGACAGTTTTTAGGGCTTCAAATCATTTTCCATAATTTTAATTTATCATATTGGCCTATTTTGAGAAGTGGTTAAAAGTCACTTCTCAACTTTTAATCCACTTTCTTCCCTCACAAAAAAATTAAAAAAAGTCAAAAAATAACTTTTAACCATCTTTTCAAAACACCCCAATTATAGTAGTAAATCACATTTGTCAATATACTAATTTTTTCCTAAAAAATTGTCTACTTATGCATTAAAATTAGGGAATTTTTTTTAAGGTTCCTAGTATTAAGACTTTATAGCATAAAGGACATCCAATATTTTCATAATGTTTAAGGTCCCTAAGTCAAACTAGAGAAAGTTCAATCCAGAGAAAATTCAACCAGAGAAAATTCAATCTAGTGAAATTCTTTGGTCCAAATCCAGAGAAAATTCAATTTAATCCAGAGAAATTCTCTGGTCCAAATCAGAGAAAATTCAATCCAGTGAAATTCTTTGGTTGAAAACCAAAGAAAATTCAATTTAATCCAGAGAAATTTTCTGGTCCAAACTAGAGAAAATTCAATATTTTCCCAGATTACTGTCCCCACCCTAGCTTCGGCCTAAACTGCACAAGCGATCCGCAACTGATCACAATCCAAACAAGACCATATCGACTCCTTACAATCAATAATTCAACACAAATTCTCAAGGTCGTTAGAGAGGAATTCTGGGAAAATATTTTCCCTACAGAGTTCATTAATGCCACTGTAGATAATACCTCTTTCACCTATATATAATCCCAGGACCTTATCCTCTACTACGGTTGCCAGAGACTTGATGCTACAACCATTCCTGGCCAGTTTGATTGTAGCGTTGATGGCACGACCAACACACTAGGTTTTCCGGGTTTGGTAACCGCCTCGAACGTGAACGTTACGTTTGTCACAAGGTTGTCAGTGTTCAAGTTGATCAAACAGAAGCCGCGACTTTTGCTAGTAATCCAACTCCAGCAACTGTGACACAAGTTCTTGACAGTGGTGTTGAGTTGCAGTGGGATGCTAATAATAGTATCTGTGACCAATGCATTGGATCAGGAGGAAAGTGTGAGGGACTTTACACATTATAAAATAACATTGTGGACCTCTTCCATTACTGAAAATGGAAGAGGGACCTTAGACTAATTTTTCCTTAAAATTATAATTTGTCTTATGTCATAAATCTTTCGTAAGAATGAATTAAGATGGACTTGTAGTGTTAGAGTTGGATTAAACATTAGAAGTGACTTAGAAGCTAATTGACTCAATAATTACGCCAATTTGACCTTCACATAATCATTAAATATTGTTTTGACCTATGTCCAACTTATGAATCATTTGATCTATTTATTTATTAAATAGGAAAATAAATATTTGTAAGTATTTTTTATGATAAAAGTAAGTAATATGAACATATTTTATGCATACTATTAAAAATTTTGAACTTAGCTAAAAAAAATTATATATTTATGTTTAAAACTATTAAGTGAATAGTACATATGAAAAACCAGGTAAGATAGAGTCGTCCAAAATTATAAGTCACATTCTAGACTTAATCTTACACTTAATCAAAAGAATTGATCTGTTAATTAGTAAAAATATTTGATAATAACAAATTTAAACTTTATGTTTAAATTATATCATAATTTATCAGTTCGTAAACGGTATCAATTTGTTTGGGGGTTTCAATATTAGATTAAATACTAAAAAGTAGCCTAAAAATCTAAAAAAAAAAGTGATTTTAGATTTTCTTATTCCATGTATGAGTGATAGTCTTTTTTAAATTTCATAAATTATGGGATAGTATTCATTGTTTTAAATTTTTATTCATTGATGGGCTAGCCATTTAAATATTTTTTTTGCAAATTAAAAAAAAAAATTATTTAAGAAATTAAAGCTTCCACAATTCTTGTTGTTAAAATGTGTCTTTTTCTTAACGACTAACTTTAGTCAATTAAAGAAAAAAAAAAAAAGAAAAAAAAAGGGGATATTCTTGAAGTATAAACTTAACTGAAACCTTTTGCAATTGGAATGCTGATGCACTTGAAGCCATTAAATAGTAAGGGAAAACATTTATGGAATGTGAATTGATTTTCATATTTTAATGATATCCAAATTTAAATTTTGAAATGAATTAATTATATTCTTTTTAAAATCCGTAAATCAAGACATCATTAGATTTTTTTTTTTTTGTGTGTAAATAATTTATTTTAATAATTTAAAATAATAATTAAATGAGATCTATATTAATATATAGAATGAAAAAATATATATAATTATGGATACGTATAAATCTAAAAAGTATGCATGTAACATAATCCATACTACATAAATATACACAAATTACACGAAAGTGTAATGGCACTAATAGTTTTTCCATAAAAACACCTATTAAAGAAAAAAAAAAAACAAAAAAACAAAAAAATCAACAATTCAACAATAGGATACGAAAAATGGATTTTTGGTAAAACCACCATTTTGGGATTTTTTTTTTCTAGGATAAAGGATAGTTTAACTAATTCAGATTCAAATAGTCCTGAGAAAGCGGAGAGTAGCTCAAGAAAGACATATCATAATTTTTTCATTTTTTTTATGGACAATACTACCCTTTCACACACACACACACACACACACACACACACACACACACATATATCATATATTTGAAAATCTGATCCATATATGCACGATCTCATATATTTGAAAATCTAATCAGTGAAGATCTCGCAAAAACTTGATCTCAAAACAAAAGATCTCACCGTCGATCAACAATAGACGATTTGCCGCCGATGATCTCACCAAATTTGCTTCGATCATGTGTTGGCAATCTCGAAATTTGTATCAACGAAAGCTTTATATTTCAAATCTGTACAAATCTGTATAAGATTTTGAGAGTTTGATCAAGATTGAGAGTGTTGATCGAGTTTTAGAGGTTTTGCTTTGATCACGCGTTTGATTATTGTTTGAGTTTAATAACGTATGTTAATCTGTTGATTATTTTTATTATTTATTTATTTGTATTGGTTAGTTATTTTTGTTTGATAGAAAAAGAGTAAAATTTTACTCTAGTACAATGTGTTTTGTTTTTGTTTGGGAGTAAAATTTTACTTGTTCTATGTGCTCTGTTTTTTGTTTGGGAGTAAAATTTTATTCTGGTATTATGTGCTCTATTTTTGTTTGATAAAATGAGTACAATTTTATTTTGGTATCATGTGCTCTGTTTTTGTTTGATAGAATGATAGTAAAATTTTACTTTGGTATTTCTGTGTGTTTTATAATTTGTTTTTGGACTTGTAGTGACAATAAAATTTTGCTTTGACTGACAATAAATTTTTATTGTCAACTGATTGCAGATTTGAAAAATGGTTCCAGCTCTTATGTTGTTATGCAAATAGATTGAACATTACTGATGATGAAATGGATTTACTTCCTATGTTTTGTCACCATGAAGAAAGGACTTTTGTTGTCTTTTGGAAGGGTGAATGGAATTACTCATGTAGGTCAACGATTTGTTGGAGGCGCAAACAATTTCCGGACTGCATTATGTAAATATGCCATTGAGATAAGATTTGAGTTTGTGTATGTAAAGAATGACAAGTGTTGGGTTATTGCTGTGTGTTCAATAAAAGACATTTTTAATATGTTGTTGAATAGTTGTCTATCCAAGTTTATGATTTGCTTTATGGTTGAATTTGACATTTTAATATATATATATATATATATATTTTCATGTGGTTGGATTAGTTTATGTAAAGGAACTTATAATGGAGTTTGTTAACATGAAGGTTTTGAGTAAAATTCTAGTCTAAAAGATAGTAAACATTACTTTTCTTAACATGAAAGTGAAATTTTACTCCCAGTAAAATTTTATTATATTTCAGAGTAAAATTTACTCTAAATTGTAAAATTTTACTATGTTGGAGTTTGTTTAATAGGAGTGAAATTCTAGTATAAAAGATAGTAAAACATTAGTTTTCTTAACATGAAAGTAAAATTTTACTTTATTTCAGAGTAAAATTTACTAGAGGTGAGCATGGTTCGAATTGGGATAAAACCCGGACCAATCCATTATCTATGATTCCTAAAAAATTGGAACCAATCTAATCCATTTAAATCGTGGAACCAATCCAAACCAATCCATTTAAACATGGATTGGATCGGTTTAGGACCACAGATTCACATAATTAAATAACAAATATCTATATATATAGAACATTTTAGTTTTATAAAAACATAAACATAGCACCGTATTAGTTCCACAATAGCAACATGTCTTTCTATAATAGCGACATACTATTCTAGAATTTAAACAACCATAAGAAAACTGGTTTCACCATAAGTATTTAGACAATTTCAAATTAACACAAAAAATCAACAAACAAAAGTAATAAAAGAAGATACTATGTGTGGGTCTCGGTTTTATATGGAATAAGAGAAGATACTATGTAGGAGGGCGTCTGTAACGCCCCAACCCTTCACATGTCATTAATATTGCCCGCTTTGGGCTATGCCTGCACGGATTTGTTCTTCCTAGTGGGTCACCCTTCCCAAAACTTACTCCAGCCTAAGCACGCTTAACTGCGGAGTTCTGTTAGGGATTTCACTACCTGGGAACTCCCCCTCCATTCCAATGTGAGACACCGGGACCTTACAATCCATCCCTCTTAAGGCTGTATGTCCCCGTGCAGTAGCCTGCCAGCTCACAAGCCCTCCCACATGCACCGAGAGACGCTAGGGAACCACACTCGGTACTCCGGAGAGTCGGTTTTGATACCATTTGTAACGCCCAAACCCTTCACATGTCATCGATATTGCCCGCTTTGGGCCATGCCCGCACGGATTTGTTCTTCCCAATGAGTCATCTATCCCAAAACTTACTCCTGCCTAAGTACGTTTAACTGCGGAGTTCTGTTAGGGATTTTATCACCCGGGAAAAGGCCTCAATACTATATAAGGGTCTAGGCTTTTACTTTTATAGCCCAGGAACTCCCTTTCCATTCCCAATGTGGGACATCAGGACCTTACACGGTCCAGATCAGTTCCAATCCGGAATCGTGGGGTTCAATCCAGAACCAATTCATGGACTACGAATTTTTAATTTTTCAATCTAGAACCGAACCACGGATTCAAAAAACCAATCCAAACCTACCGGATTGGACTGGACCGGATTGGATTACGGATTTCATGGATTCCTTGATCAGCCCTAAAATTTACTCTAAATTGAAAGTAAAATTTTACGGTGGTGTTGAATGTTTGTCTTTGTTTTCTGAACTAAGGGTAAAATTTTACTCTTATTGTAGAGTAAAATTCTAATTTAAAAGATAGTAAACATTACTTTTCTTAACATGAAAGTAAAATTTTATTGTGTTGTTGAATGTTTGTCTATACAAGTTTCTGATTTGTTTTCTGAATTGAAAGTAAAATTTTACTTTATTGCAGAGTAAAATTTTACTTTAAAGTATGTGAGCCCTATAGGAAAACATTTTCAACCAGTACCAAAATCTACAACAATACACAAAGTCCTTACTGCTTATAACGCAATCTTTGTGCAAAAATAATATAACACAATAACTACATATATTATCAGGAGACACAAAATATAAACTGTATAATTGTATTCTATCCATAACAATGTTCTATAACAATATTCCATCCTAATCCACAATAATTATAGCCTGTATCATTGCTACTCTTTTAGTATTCTTTCACCTACAATTACTTTTTCAGCATTCTTTCATTTACAAAAAAGAAAAATTACATTCATCATTCACATTAGATACAAAAAAGTAGGTTCCCAAAAGTCGTCCACATTGTCGTTCTTGAGGTCTTATTACTTGGTTATTTTTCTTTTGAGGTTGAACTGTTTCTCACTCCATGCTTTTGGAGAATCATTCAAAAATTAATGCACTATTGATGCTTGAAAATTGTTAATTTCATCCTCGTCCATAAACTTTGCAATAGGCTCATCTCTCATGATTTGACGCATGATATAACATATAATAATTCCGCAATCAACACTGTTAACAAAAATCAAAATCTCATTAGATTTAATCAAATTTGAAAACTACAAATTCAAGCATGTAGTAACATGAAATACATACGATGTTGGAAGTTGTTGTGGATTATCCTTCACCGAAACCAAGTTTGCAAACTTTATTGTAACTCTCTTCCTTTCTCACAAACATTGTAATAAAACAGTAGATTTTCCAATCACTCAAACTCAATACAACTTCGTAAATCCCATCCCCCTTATCAATCATAATACCATTAATCACAACACTGTTTAGACACCATGTGACAGTACCCTAGACCAACCAATAACTTATTGGAGAAGAGAAAACACCAAACACACTCTATAGCTTCCCTCTCCCCTTCTCTTCTCTAATAAAAAAATTGAAACAGATTGTTCACCAACACAATGTCAAATTAGAGGATGGAAAAAGTAATCAATACTTAATAGTAATTAGAATCAAAGACCCTCTAGATTTGCAAGTATGAAACGTTCTCAAAATCTAGAATGGCATGGTTACTTTGCCTTTTTTTGTTTTTTTTACAACAAATTGGCTTTCTATTTCTTTTTGGACTTTCAACAAACACCTAGAGTGCCTTGAAAAAACAAAACCCACAAATAAAAAAAAATCAAAGATGGGTGAAGGAATCAACTCTGAAAAAATTAAACAAACAAAATCCTCCCCTCCAAAAAAAAAAAAAATAAAAAAAAAAATTTAAACGGTGATCACAAACATATATATACATACATAGAGATGATCACAAAAAAGGACACACAAAGGTCGACATTTCCTTTTTTTGATTGGTTTTTAGAAAATTTTGAAAATTGAAGAGAACAATAATCAAGCAATTTCTCACAAATTTCAAAAAATCTAAAACAAAGCAAAAAAAGAATCTCAATTAATTTCAAGAAGACAATTTCAAAAAAATAAATACCTGGAAGCGATTTAAAGTTACTTGATTATTTCCCTTTGCTTTGGCCTCATTTGGGAACTGTTTGTTTAGCCTTAAAGCCAACAAGTTATTAAAAAAATCAAAAAGTCTATAACGTATACCAAAAAGTCATTCTATTTTCTGTCTAGTTGTTGCACATCTTTCGTAAAAAATCAAAAAGTCATTCCAAACATGCTAGTTTTTTATTTTTTATTTATTTTACCTCATATTTTAGCCAAAAAGCAAAAAAGTTGCAAAAATAACTTGTTCCCAAACGAGGCCTTAGTCTTCTTGAAGGGTTTGTGAGATGGATTTGAATCATGATTTGAAATCCATCTCCATCAGAATCACGATTTGAATCACGTTTGTGAGATGGATTTCAAGGGACGATTTCAAGGTTTCAATTTTGTGAGATAGATCGAAGATAGAGATCGAAAGGGTTTAAGGTTTAGAAAGAGAGAGAATAAAGGGAAGAGAGAGAATGCCAGTAACGTGGAGATAGAAAAGAAGAGAAATGGTTCAACGAGGGTTCCAGATTATATGGAAGGGTATTTTAGTCTTTTCATCATATTTTTTTAATTGGAGGGACTTTTGAGACCATTATTTTATTACTTCATACAAAGAAACCCAATAGAAGGGTTTTTCATCAAAAATCCCTTGGAAATAATGAGAAAGCTGAAGATTTTTTTTTTTTTTTATATATTTATTTTAAATGAAATGAATTGATTATTAAATGAATAAAGTTATATGTACAAATTGATATATTAATTAGTGTAATAACAAATGATGTAGCACAATTTTAGAGGTTTTGAGTTTTTATTATTTTGTATAATGGGTGGGGTCTATAGTTTTGAAGTGACAATATTATAATATATGTTGGTACACTAATTAGTATACTAATTGGTGCATATAGTACCACTATTATTAAATTCAGCAATTCATAACAATGTTTTTCCATAAATAAATGTCAAAATTTCCAAAATAATATTAACTTACAACTCAATATGACATCATAACTTTCTAAATATCACAAAAAATAATATATATATATATATTTTGCTGATATGATTTCTATAAGCAACAACAAAGACCAAAGTTTCAACAATGACCCTAACCCACCCACCACCACCACCACCACCACCCATCCCCCCTCAAAAAAAAAAAAAAAAAAAAAAAAAAAAAAAAAAAAAATCAAATATGAACACGTGTTTATAAAAAATTACAAAGTAAATTTAAGAGAGGGAGATTTATATATAAATTTTATTTGGGAGAATAACCTAATAAATCCATAAAATTTTCCAATGTTCCACCAAATCCCATATATTTAGACTTGTATTCTAATAAGTCCATTTTCCCATATTAGAATTATTATGTAAATTATTTTATCCTTAGATTTTTATTATATATATATATATATATTATACCATATATCTACGAGGGAGAACATCAATTATTAGATATATTATATTTGTGGTATATACAAAATATTGTATATAGAATATGGAAGATTATTCAGTGCGTTTGGTTTCAGTTTTTTAAAAATTGAGTTTTTTGTTTTTAGTGAATAATTTTAAGGAATTTTTTTACTTTTTAAGATGCACCTTACTTAGATGTATCTACATAGTAAAATATTTGTGAAAAAATATTTTAAAAATTTAATAAATATACAAAAATACAAAAAATGTATTGAATTTTTGTATATATATATTTTTGTATTTTTGGTATTTATGCTGTGTTTGGTTGGGGGATTTGATGAGGGATTTGGAAAGAGAAATGAAAAAGGTAGATGAAATGTGAATAAAATATACCTAAATTTCACCTAGTTTCACACATATTTTTCCTTTTCTTTTCCAAACCCCTCCTCAAATCCCCCAACTAAACACAGCATTAATGAATTTTTTAAAGATTTTTTTCCCACAAATATTATACTTAAGTGTATTTATGTTAGGTGTGTCTAAAAATAAAAAAATCTGCTTAAAATATTAAAAAAAAAATTCATTGAAAACAAAAAACATTCGAAAAATAAAAAGTAGAATTTTCTGGAAACCAAAACCAAACAAGCTAATTCTTAGTATTTTCTTTGCCTCAATGTGGGGGATTCACTTAATTAAGGATCTTCTTTCACCATTATTTTTCATTAAGGTCCTATCATAGAAGAATATTTGGAAGAGAAGATTAGTTGTAAACCGATAATAGAGATGATGATTGACTCGCAACAGAGATGATGGTAAATTAGCGATGAATAACATTTTTTTTTGCCACTGTTATACATAAACCGTAATCTCTTCGTCGATTTGTGTAGCCACTGGTATTATGTAGTTTATTCATCAATATTAGGCTGGCATTGATTATATACATATTTTTCTAAAAAGGTACGTCAATATATATGAACTATTTGATGACTTTTTTTTTTTAATTTTATATTATTTGATATTTTTTTGTATATTATTTATTACTATACTTGTTATTTGAACAATCATTTTTTGTTGCCATTAAACAATCGAAATAGTTCATTTTTTTTTCTTTTTTCAATTTTGTTTCATGTTTTCATGTTGCAGTTCTTGATATGCCTATTTGTAGACATCAACCTAGGGATTACTTGAGTTGTATTTACTACCCCGTATTTAAAGATTTGGAATTTATTGAGATGATGAAATTTCTTAAAAAGATCATTGCATGATTTTCTCAACAAACCAAAACTTGTGGTTGTTAGTGCATAATATGGCACGACATTGCATTTGTACATATTTGAAATTGCTAAACATATATACTTTGTTAATATCTCTCTATTGGGCTTTGTGATTACCTCTATTGGATTTGTGCAAGAAAGGATGTGGTGATTCTACCTAACTAAAGGTGTGGAAGTATTTGTAGAGCACGAGACTCCTTTCTTTTATTGACTCTTTTTGTGACAAGCCAAGAGCTTTATTTGTATGGGTGTGTAACAATTTTGTATAATTGAACTTAAGCCTTGGAACTTGTAGCTCTTGGGGTATTTCTCTTGTTGCTTTATTCTCTTTTGTTTTCATTGTCGCACATGCTATGGATTCACTCTCTTGAAGTCGAAATCTATATTGCATGTGGACTCTTTTGTAAATCTCTTGCATGAAATGAATACAAATATAGAGATTTGACCACTTGATCTGAGATTAGTATAACTGAGGGGATTAATCAGATTTATTCTTTATGTGTTTTTTTTTGTTGTTGTTGTGGCATTACAACTTGGTATCAGAGCTATTGAGTTCAAATACTTGTAGCTCGTGGGAAGTGATTTCACCACAATGGGCTCATTTCGCTAATTAGGGGATGTGCTATGTTTTAAGTGCCATATGATAGCGTGTTATTGTGACTAAATGGGTATGAGATTGAACTTTTAGGATGTTGTTTGCATCCATTAAATTCTTTGAAGTCTTATTAGAAGGGCACCTGATCAATGCTCGTTCTAATAGGAACTCTCGGTATTTTGTGGGACAAACATTATCTTGAATGAGTAATCCATATGTATTTATGTGAATTGCGTGTTTACGTGGAGTGAAAACTAAGTGTTTATATGAGTTGAAAACTTGTTAATTATCAAAATGAGACATGAGAGGTTCGGTTGTGAGCACTAACGTAATTGTGTGCTAAATTGTTCATTATTGTACTTGAATTAGGATGTCAGGACAAGGTCTAGCGCACAGTGGTAGAGACTAAAGGTGGGGTAGGCCTCATCGAGGTGTTCATGAGGTGCAGGTTCACAAAGTTTCGGTGCAAAAAGAGGAGTTCGGTTAAGCTAACGTGGTTGAGCAAATAGGACCGGTAGGAGTTCCGGAACAAGCGAGTCAAGTCGCTCTTGGTGCCTTAGCTAGAGAGATGGTGGGGAATCAAGCTCGAGAGAATGCTGTAGAGACTAGGGCAAATTTTCTTACCCGAGATTCTTACGGACTAAGCCAGATGAGTTTCATGGTGGTCCGGAGCCTAAGAAGGCGGATGAATGGTTAGAGCAGGCTGTGAAGACATTTGAAATGCTTTACATTGAAGATAGTGAGCTTTGGGTTACTCTAGCGAGTTACTATTGGAAGGGAGACGGGAGCCAATGGTGGAAACATGCCAAAGGCAGAGTTGGGCGGACATGGGAAGCTTTTGTCATTACTTTCCAAGATAAGTACCTACCTCCCACTGCTAGGGAGAGACTGAGGTAAGAATTTCTAGACCTCAAACAATTGAACACGACTGTGGTCGAATTTGAAGTGGCCTTTACAAGTTTGTCCCAGTTTGCACCGAAGTTGGTGGCGACAGATGAGCGCAGTTGCATTCAATTTGAGAAGAGGCACAGGACCAAAATTTTGTTTAAAGTTGCTAGGAACATGATCCAGAACTATGATTAACTTGTGGAGGCGGCGACACATGTGGGGATTACTGTGCAGGCCGAATATGAGAGGATTCACGGTTTAAGGCCTAGAGGGCACGAGACGCGGGAGGACTTCAGGTCCAGTAAAAAACACAGGTGCCTGGTTTTATCTCACTTTCAATCACATCAGACCAGATCAACCTTTCCATTGCCAAGTGCTGGCATAAGGAAGAGCACTCAGGGTGGAGTTACTTGTTTCAAGTGTGCCTAACTTGGTCACAAGGCTAATGCTTGTCCATAGAAGGGAGGAGGACATTAGATGTTGCCACCACCACCGAACCGATCCTAGAGTCAGTTCTAGAGTAGGGGGACAAGGGCCTACATATTTCCAATATGGTTAGTCTAGATATATGAGGAGGGCATGCCCATAGTTGGAAGGTGAATTTGGCGCATCAGGGATGAGGCAGACTTAAAGTCACTAGTAGAGTCATTTAGTCCAAGCCTTACGAGCTATCTAAGGACCCACATCGGCTCAGTCAGTGCAGCAGGCCTATGCTCCAAGAGATGAGCATGTTGATCAGAGGCCACAACAGTGCGTGTACACCATTATAATGCCAGAGTAGTTGCCGGGATCCTCTGTTGTGAGAGGTAATTTTGTTGTGTTCAATTCTTTGGCTAGTGTGTTGATTGATATGGGTGCATCGCATTCATTTATATCTACTACTTTTGCTTCTACTTTGGGGTTAGAGATTGATCAGTTAGAGTCACCATTGTGGGTTGAGTCGCCGATTGGAGGTAGAGTGGCATTGGGGTGAGTGTGCCGCTGTTGCGAGATTAAGGTTACGGATCACTGACTCTCCTTTGATTTCATCATCTTAGACATGCACACTTTTAATGTTATATTGGGTATAGATTAGTTATCACATTTCGGGGCCACGATAGATTGTCAACACCATCAAGTGTTTGTATGCAGACCTACTGGGGATTGTTTTAATTTTCTTTGTGATTGGGGTGATAGTTCGATTCCACCGTTGTATGGCCTTAAGGATCGGGGAGTGCTTAGCTTGCTTTCTATCATTTCCTTGGCAAACGAAGGTAGTATGGTCCGAGATGACCTACCAAGGGTAGTTTTTTGTGAATACCCAGATGTTTTTCCTAAAGATCTTATTGGATTGCCACCCTACCGGGAAATTGAATTCTCCATTGATCTAGTGCCCAGTATGGCACCAATTTCCATGGCACTATATAGATTTGCACCTGCAAATTGTACGAGTTGAAGATCCAACTCCTAGAACTTTTAGATAAGAGCTTTATTCACCCCATTACATCGCCTTGGGTAGCATTAGTTCTCTTTATGAAAAAGAAGGATTGGTCATTGCGGTTGATATCGTGTTAGTGGATGAGACTAGGGAAGGAGTTAACACAAAGTTGGAGATTTGGAGAAAAACACTTGAATCTAAAGGATTCTGGATAAGCAAAACTAAGACAGAGTACATGGAGTGTAAATTTAGTAATATTAACAATGAAAGCAGAGGAGAAGTGAAGATTGAGAACCAAGAACTGCCTAAGAGTGAATATTTTTGTTATTTAGGGTCGATTATCACAACGACAAGGAGATTGATGTGGATATGGCGCATAGGATTAAGGTGGGATGGCTTAAGTGAAGAAATATGTCTAGGGTACTGTGCGATAAACGAATACCCACTAGACTAAACGGAAAGTTATATAGAATGGCTGTTAGACTTGCGATGTTGTATGGGATGGAATGTTGGGCAACCAAGAAACAACATGTCGATAAGATGAGTGTTGCTGAGATGAGGATGCTAAGGTGGATGTGTAGCAAAACTAGACAAGACATAATTAAGAATGAGAGTATTCGGGATTGGGTAGGAGTAGCATAGATAGAAGATAAGTTAAGAGAAAATTGATTGAGATGGTTTGGTCAGATTCAACGGAGACCAATAGAGGCAATAGTGAAGAGATGCGATGTAGTGATGGTAGATGGAAGTGTTAGGGAAGCGGGTAGGCCTAGATTAACGTTGGCTAGCATTGTAAATAGAGATATGGATCTACTTAATTTGACTAACGAAATGGCCTTTGATAGTGCCACGTAAAGAAGAAAGATTCATGTAGCCGATCCCATTTGATGGAACTTAAGGCTTGGTTTGGTTTGGTTTGGTTTGGTTTGGTTGTGTATTGATTACCACAAGTTGAATTGAGTTACTGTTAAGAACAAGGATCCTCTACCTAGAATAGAAGACTTATTTGACCAACTTAAGGGATCTTGTTGCTTTTCGAAGATAGACTTGAGATCAGGGTACTATCAGTTAAGGCTTAAGGAAGAGGACATCTAGAAAACGGCCTTTCGTACGTGTTATGGCCATTATGAGTTCCTAGTTATGCCATTCGGGGTTAACCAATGCACCGGCTTCATTCATGAACTTGATGAATCAAGTCTTCTGAGAGTCTTGGATCAATTCGTAGTCATCTTTGTGGATGACATTTTGATGTATTCACCCTCTGAAGAGGAATATAATGAACACTTGTGGATAGTACTTGAATTTCTTAGAGTGCACAAATTCTATGCCAAGTTTGAAAAATGTGAGTTTTGGCTTTTAGAGGTGAAATTTTTTGGGCATGTTGTGTTGATGTAAACACCCAATTTTTTACTAGCCTTGAGACTTGGGTGCTCTCTTTTAAGTTCCCGATGATGAAAGCGAGAGGTGTTAATCTTTGCAAGTTCCGCGACAAGAAGCCTAATGATAAAGCTCTACACCATGGAATGCCTGTTTTGGACAAATATTTTTTGTAACAATCTGTTCTGGGAGACCGTTTGAGTGGTCAATCGGTCACTCAAGTGGTAGCTCGAGTGGTTGTGAAAGGCTCCCAGTATTTTCACTATAGCTTTGGAAAAATTTCGGGACCATGTGTTTATCGTTCAAGTAGTGTAAAGCTTGTTTGAGCGGTCTCTTTGTATTTTGCACCTTGCTTGAGTGATGGAAATTTTGCTCAAGCGGTCTGTTCAAGACACTTAAAAGTCAATCCGAACACCTTTTCTCTCACTTTTTCCATAACTCCTCTTACTCTCTCACCCATTTCCAAAACCCTAGTCTCGAAACACTTGATTTTCCATGATTTCTACCAAGATCCACCTTAGATCTTCAAAGGGGATTGAAGAACAAGCTAGACCCAAAGTCCTACCGATTGTTTTCTCATTTCTTGTAGTTTGAAGTTGGATATTCATCTTTTGCCTTCGATCTTGAGGTAAGGGTACCTTTAACTCCTTATATCTTTTATTTGGGATATGTATATATGGTATTTTCATTATAGCTATATGGATATCTAAAAGTATGAGGATTGGTGTGTTGTCTAATGGGTTTTGGTTAAAAAGGGGGTCATTCCTAATGAATTTCTTGAAGGGTTTGTATTTTGTGTTGATGATTATGTTATGGATGATGAAAATTGACCTTTAAATGCTTCAAAAGGAAAATGCCCCAATTTTCTTAAAACCCTAGTTTTCAACTTTACTTAACAAAAAGCGGATTTGTTTCATTTAGGCTTCTAATCATGAAATTGGATGTATTGACTTGATTATTATGTTGAAACATGAAATGTTGGGAATTTTTCTCACAAAATCTTGAGATGATGATGGGTATGACTTGGGAAAATTACCTTAATTGGAAATGTTTAAAATGTTGGATTGTTGTGAATTGAAACTACCTTAGGGAAATGAAGATTTGTAAACTCATGCATTCTTTAATTATACCTGTAGCTTGGAATTGTCAATGATTGAAACATATTGGAAGGAGGTAAATAGCATATGAGTCCAGGTTGTGATTTTGGTCTTGGCTAAGTCGTGTTATGTATGTTGGTACTCACGCGAGAGTCAAGATGCCCAAATGCCCTGTCTTGTGCATATCGTCAGACGAATGTGGGAAAGGTTGAAGGTGTCCACAAACCTGACATTTTTAGAGTCGGCAAATATGGAGGAATAAGGTCTTAGGTGCCCAATGTCCCACCATTTCCAGAGTTAGCAAATGTGGGATTGTAATTCTACACACACATATACACACACACACACATATATATATATATATATATATATATTGTACTTGCATTTTATGGATCTTGTATTTGAATGTCATTACGTATATATACCCCATGATTTTGAAATTAAACAAATTTGTTAGGAACCTTGATTAATTTGAACTCCATAGTTTTACAAAGGAACGAACATGGGTTTTCCTATTCATTGCATTGTATGATTATATGTATCTCAATTAATTATATAATTTATTAATGGTATTTTCTACTAGGCAATCGCTCACCCCAAAACTAACAACCTTTCATGGGATGATGTTGACATGCTACAAAAGTGATTGACGTTGAGAAGTAATTTTGGATGGGAGTTTGAGGCTCCTTTTTATGCTATGTGATGAAGCCTTGGGCTACTTTTGTGTGGAGCTAGAGCTCCATCCTTTGTGTACTCAAGGAAGATCCTTGAAAAGATGTAAAGTCCTGAGGGCATTTTGTTGTAACCACTCTTATGTTTTGTATTATTGATTCCATTGATAACGTGTTTAAACAATGATGTAACAATATGAATAGTTCAAGGGAGAAGAGAGATGACTTTGATATGCTTAACCGGTTATTTAATGCTTTGAATTATCGTCGTTAGTCATGATAC